>LBNU01023304.1:30076-86260 GCA_014162995.1 Artemisia annua
TCCAACAGAATATTAATTGTTATGAAGATCCTCTCATTAATCTCAAGCTTAGCTTGGAATCAATGAAAGTTTATTGTCATTCTAACGGGATAATGTACGAGATTATCCCGTAAAGAAGCTGAAGATGTTATCATTGTAGTCATGTAGGAATTGAGTAATCTTGTAACTTTTGTTCTTATTATATAATGAAGTTCTAATTTATGTTTATCAAGATTAGCTCAAATTTCCATGATCCAACATATAACACTATAGTCTAATGACTATGATCATTCGAAATTACAAAAGTTAGTCAAAATCCCAACCATCTAGACAAAAAGTATCACAATCTGACAACATGATGAGTTGATCTTTACCCAAAAAAACATGATGAGTTGATTTTAGTTAAAAATCAAACGAATCAAAAAATCAATCGTGAAAAGTCATGTAACACATAAATTTTTCAGGATCATATACTCTTGACTGGTTGAGATTATGTACAACAATGTCAGGCTAAAGATGTCATTAATGTTATCTTATAGGGGCAACTGTTGCATGATATGTTAACATTAGACCCAATCTGTGGAATTCAGTTAAAAAGTGAATGGGGAATTCTCAACTCCACATAATATAATCATGAAAAACTATTTAGTTTAAGAGAGTCAAATAAAACCTTTTAATACCTTAAGGAGAAATTGAAGTAATAGGTCCACTGTCCATTACATGAACCATATATTATACTTAAGTCATGGCTTCATAATTCGTGTAGCATCAATGATGCAAAGACTTTTGAGACTAAATTCACTCAATCACTTCATTAAAGCAACAGTTGAACTAAAAATTTAAAACTCGTTGAACATGTTTTCTCAAAGCCATTCGAAACTGTTTTTGCGTTAAGGCGTTTCGTCTAACAGTTCTTGTGCACTGAGAATACATTACCATCAATTATTATCTACATAGTAAAAATCATGGATTGACTGAATTTTGATCATAAAAAAGAGATTTAAGGGATTAAGAAATACATACGTTGAACTTGAAACTGTTTATGCCTCTGCCTAAGCGACGATGACAACCACGACAACAAAACATAGGTGACCTGTTTTATTAATACAAATAACTAAAATAGTGGCCTATTTAATTTTTAACATTAAACCAAAACAACTTAAATTACCCTAATTTACATTTACAATACATTAGCAAACATAGGTGACCTCAGAAAACGGAATCATAAGCTAAGGTAACTAATTTTTATAGTGGAGATAAATTAATATAAGCCCATTAATCATATAAGTATAAAGTATGCTAAAATGTCAAAAGCAAGAACCTTTTCCTTCGTACCAGCACTCCAAACAATAGAGCATCCTGACGACTTAGCCAACTGCCCAACCAGCTGCCCAACTGCACCAGAAGCAGCCGAAACGAAGACATACTCTCCTTTCTTTGGAGAACAGATATCATAGAAACCAATATAAGCAGTCATGCCAGGCACACCTAGAAAATCATTAAAAAAATCATATGGGAACCACTCCTATACATCTACTTTCAGTACATTAATTTGACATATATGAGTTTTACTAAAATATTCTTTTATTATTAACAAAATAGGACAATCTCATAAACCAAAAACCATGTAATCAATTATTTGAGACTGAGAATCTAATACACTGAATTCTGTTTATCAAGACCTATCCCGATCTGACTGTGGACTCTTACAAACAACATTCATTACATGTAATACAATAATATAAAATTTGGACCATCTTATATCATAATAAGAACAATTTTGTTTACCTATTTACATAAAAACATTAATGAGAATTCCTTTGCGGTCTTGAAACACCGACACTCATATATTTTTCAATTGCCAGTGTATGTGTGTGACATGTTCTCCAGCTACACTACCTAAAATGAGGGAATTTATGTTAATATGTGTAACACGGCTTGACATAGATGTAACAATGGACACTTGAAACTATGAATATTAAAATTTTGTAACTGTGATATGTAGCAATGTAGAATATCTAACTGCCAATTTTCTTTTTGGAATTTCAAGAAATCAGTGTGTTGGCCTAACATTATGAATCCTTGATACTAAAGAAACACTTTTCAATAATCTGCAACTCACGAATTACTGTATATTATTATCATGAACTCCACTAAAATTTCTTTACCTACCCGGCATGATCCTCCCCTTACCCATTAACGGCTTACTCAGTCAATCGCGTTGTGTGGGGAGACTCGGTCCGATTCTTCTATAAAATTCTTCCTGTTTAGGATTGTTTTAAACACTAAGGATGATTTCCTGTTGACCCCATGTCCGGATCTGTTCAATATTTCTTTATCAATCAAAACACATATAATGACCAAATTAACCACTTAACAATGTACTGAAAAGACTTGTACAACAACCACTGGACGAAATCAAAAAATGTCAAAATGTGTTCTGTATTGTTCAATTCTTTGTGATGAATACATAAATTTCAGTCAACAAAATTTTCAAAAGAGGAAAAATACATAAATTATAAGCTAATTAAAATTGTGACAGTGTTAAAAAAAAAGACAGTGCCCCATTTGCATATGATTCATTTCCAGTCAGAAATACCTGTGGTCTTTCAAAATCTTCATTGTTAGGTGATAGTTGTGCTTCAAGCGTCTATTGACTAAAACTGAGGCCAAACTGTTCATCAATATAGGTTAACCCGGCACATGGTAAGTATAATAAAGTTGGAACTTACAACCATAAAAAATGGTTTTTTTACCCGTGATACGCCTTGTTGAGTGACCGTGTTTGGAGCCTCCTGTGATGCAACAATGTTTGAGATTAACAATGATAATCAATATTTGCAAAAGAATGTTAGTTAAATTAATCATACATGCTAAGCGCATTTGAAAAAAAAAAAAAAAAAAGAGAGTAGACAATGATAAAGTCAGGTGTTATGAACACACATAATGTAATATTGTGTATTCAATAATCACTTTGTATCATATTGTCAAGTAAACGGAAAATTTATCTCATATGAATTAATTAATAACAAAATCATATGAAAAAAATCAAGACTTTACCTTTATCTCATCCATCAAACCCAATCATCATTCCAAATGAGCAGTTGCAACCTAAAATGCAAACAAAGTAGATGAATGATTAAAGCTTCAAATGAGTATGAAAATCAAAACCAAACCAAATACATGAAAAAATAAGATGAGCGATTATATAAATCATGCACATGAGTGATTTCCTCCAATTTTTTTCTAGTGTTCTTGTAAAACACAATTAAATCTGATCGAAAATATCTTATAATAATTGAATCGAAACCAAATAATTGCAATATCTGAACTAATAATTCGAAACCCTAATATTACAATTAAATGGGTACTTACCAATTCTTCCATTGCTCGACTTTTTTTTTGGTGTTTTTTGAATCTGTAGAATCATTGGCCGATTTTTATTTTGGAACCATGAACGATTTGAGATGAAACTGGTGTTTTTGATTTTTGAATCGTGGTGTGTTTGAGACGAAACTTGTTTTTTGATGTAAAGGTAACTGGTTTGGGTTTGAATCATGAATCTGTATAGGAGATTAGCCAGTTTTCCTTAGTCTAACGTAGATGAAACATTCATCCAAAAACAATCACAACATACACATCACATGATAATCAATAGTTAGGTTTCATTAGATCTAAGCAAACACAAAGTAAATTAGCCTAGCATGTTAAAAGAAAGATAAGTACAAGCATAAATCACACAACACATAGACATATTGTATGAATAAAGACTTATCTTGGATTAAACATGCAAGTTAGAGGGGTTAGGATACCCTCTAAGGTCACTAATAAACGAATTAGGGTTTAACCCTAAAGTTCTTCACACCAAAATTCGACTCTAGTTTTCCAAGTTCTATATAAAGTAAAGAAAAATCGTTCTATATATATAGAAAACGCCGGCTGACGGCGTCAACCCAATAGGTGATGGCGTCAGCTCGGCGATTAGGCTTTTCAGACGGCCTTCCTTGACGTGGTCATGATTGCTGGTTCCAGATCTGACGGCCTTGGTTGACGGCGTCACCAATTTGCACTACGAACTCTCTGGTCCGTCACGAGTATTTTTCCAATTCTAGACTTCACTTGTTCCTGACGGCGTCACCTTGTATAGTGTGACGGCGTCACCTTCTGTAATCTTCAAGGTCTTTTGAGTTTTTGTTGTTTTCCGCACTTTTTCACTCCGAAAACGCCCGAAAATGCTTCTTTTGTGATTTTCCCTTCAAAAGTACCTAAAATGAGAAAAGAAACGACTTTGGGTGAAATCCAAACCAAAAACATACGAATTAGGACTCAAACCGACCCCTAAAAACGTAACATTTTTCGTCTCATCAAGTATGTTGGCCTAACATTATGAATCCTTGATACTAAAGAAACACTTTTCAATAATCTGCAACTCACGAATTACTGTATATTATTATCATGAACTCCACTAAAATTTCTTTACCTACCCGGCATGATCCTCCCCTTACCCATTAACGGCTTACTCAGTCAATCGCGCTGTGTGGGGAGACTCGGTCCGATTCTTCTATAAAATTCTTCCTGTTTAGGATTGTTTTAAACACTAAGGATGATTTCCTGTTGACCCCATGTCCGAATCTGTTCAATATTTCTTTATCAATCAAAACACATATAATGACCAAATTAACCACTTAACAATGTACTGAAAAGACTTGTTACAACGACCACTAGACGAAATCAAAAAATGTCAAAATGTGTTCTGTATTGTTCAATTCTTTGTGATGAATACATAAATTTCAGTCAACAAAATTTTCAAAAGAGGAAAAATACATAAATTATAAGCTAATTAAAATTGTGACAGTGTTAAAAAAAAGACAGTGCCCCATTTGCATATGATTCATTTCCAGTCAGAAATACCTGTGGTCTTTCAAAATCTTCATTGTTAGGTGATAGTTCTGCTTCAAGCGTCTATTGACTAAAACTGAGGCCAAACTGTTCATCAATATAGGTTAACCCGGCACATGGTAAGTATAATAAAGTTGGAACTTACAACCATAACAAATGGTTTTTTTACCCGTGATACGCCTTGTTGAGTGACCGTGTTTGGAGCCTCCTGTGATGCAACAATGTTTGAGATTAACAATGATAATCAATATTTGCAAAAGAATGTCAGTTAAGTTAATCATACATGCTAAGCGCATTTGAGGGAAAAAAAGAAAAAAAAAAAGAGAGTAGACAATGATAAAGTCAGGTGTTATGAACACACATAAGGTAATATTGTGTATTCAATAATCACTTTGTATCATATTGTCAAGTAAACGAAAAATTTATCTCATATGAATTAATTAATAACAAAATCATATGAAAAAAATCAAGACTTTACCTTTATCTCATCCATCAAACCCAATCATCATTCCAAATGAGCAGTTGCAACCTAAAATGCAAACAAAGTAGATGAATGATTAAAGCTTCAAATGAGTATGAAAATCAAAACCAAACCAAATACATGAAAAAATAAGATGAGCGATTATATAAATCATGCACATGAGTGATTTCCTCCAATTTTTTTCTAGTGTTCTTGTAAAACACAATTAAATCTGATCGAAAATATCTTATAATAATTGAATCGAAACCAAATAATTGCAATATCTGAACTAATAATTCGAAACCCTAATATTACAATTAAATGGGTACTTACCAATTCTTCCATTGCTCGACTTTTTTTTTGGTGTTTTTTGAATCTGTAGAATCATTGGCCGATTTTTATTTTGGAACCATGAACGATTTGAGATGAAACTGGTGTTTTTTGATTTTTGAATCGTGGTGTGTTTGAGACGAAACTTGTTTTTTGATGTAAAGGTAACTGGTTTGGGTTTGAATCATGAATCATATGGTGTGGAAGAGATGGAAAGGATTGGATCTGTAAAATCATATAACATAACTGATTTTGAATAAGGAGCGTGTATTGATGATATGCTTAATGGTGTTTCAAAGTTCACAAAAATAGATGTTTGGAGCGTGTATAACAGGCACGAAACTTTGAGTAATTAGGCTTGTGCTTAGAGGTGTTGTACCAAGAAGGAGCATTAATTATTTTTCGACTAATAGGAGCGCAGACACATCAGCGCATTAATTATTTATCGTGCTTAATGGGCTTGTAAATTATTCTGTTTTATTATATAAAATAGATGTTTAGACTCAAAAATCAAGCAAAAACACATTGGTATCATCAAGTTTCACTCATCTCAAACCGACCTTAAATTTCTGTCAGCAAGAAAGTGAGACAGAAACATCATAACCCTAACTCTTATAACCCTAATCGACCCATAATAAATTTCTAGAGTTTCTAATACTTAATGAATGTTTCATTATTGATTTGATGACCATGTTTTAGGGCTCACACAGCAACCAATTCATATAGCCAAAACAGAAACATATGACAACATACAAATCTATGATTCTATGATTTTATGTGGCAAATTCATGCGTATAGTATTTTATAAAACTCCATTTGATCCAATCTTATTAGCATGACAATATTGAGTCATGAATGGGACATAGAAATCAAAAAGGAAAGGAACAAAGTACCTAGTGATCGAATGAGATTAAAAGTCGAGCAACAAAGAACCAAAACTGAATTTCCCAACTCCTTGAATGTTTATGCGTGTAAAGCAATTTCCCAAGAATGGAAGATCATTAAAAACTCGTCCTTGAACCCTCCTTCTGATCGAATTTATGTAAAAGAATGCAGAAAATTTTGAAGGCCGCTATTTGGATGAGTTTTTAGGTTTAGGGTTTTGTGAAGAAGCGTATAAAAATTTGTGTGGCAGAAAAATACACCGGTCATCTAATTAACGTAAGGGTTCGAAAATGGGCTTAGAGGCCTAGGAACAAGTTGGGCTAAGGTTACATGGTCCATGGATTGAGTATGTTGGGTTTTGGTTGCGCAACAAAAGAAAAACGGCCCAAAACAATATCCCGTGCAACGAAATTGATTTCTCGAATTTATTTCAGGTTACAAAATTATTTTGGAGTTTAAATATGTTCAAAGATTTCTAAAATGATGTTTCGTTATAATTTTATAGGTTTAAGGTTAATTCGTTAATTATATTCACGTTTTTAATAATCGTACCCGTAACTTAGAAAAATTTCAATTTATACGTAAAATTAGGATTAAGGATTTTAGGGTTTTACAACTCTTCCCCTCTAAAAAGAAAATTTCGTCCGCGAAATTGAAGATATACAAATCAGATGAGAACATATCAAATTATGCAAAACACGAAAACTTGGTTTCTCATGACCTTATCTTGTTGATCTAAGATGTTTTCCATTTCACACAAAAGGAACATATCAGGTGGTGCCAAGTCAAATGAATAATATGTCGCATGCAGAGAATGATAGGGGTATTCCCTCGGAAAAGACACACGGAAAATGTTATAAACACGCGACAGTTGAGGAGGTAGAGTTAGACGATCGGAAACCTCCCCCGAAACGTACAAGAATCCCAAGCGGTCAAATAATCGAGGACTAACTCGCAAAATGATACTCTTCCAATTCTCAAACAATCATGCTTCCAATATGACCTTCCCAAGCATTCTCAATGACAGTCCAAATTCGGTTCCACATGATTCAGATCTTATTCAAGCAAATTATAATGTAACGGTCCCACAGACGTGAAACGTATAAGCAACAAAACATATGTGTACCCCTCCATGTAAACACTGACATTTATGCAAATAGAAAACAATTCAATCGATAACATCGGACGGTAGAAAGCTCTACAATGAAACCTAAGATCGTTATCAAAATACAGAGATCAACAAACATATCTCGATGATCCAAACATATCAAATCGTANCTCAAGATATCCTATGAACACAATAAGTGCACTTATATGACGTCAGTATTATCACGTTGATCAGGCGTCATAATACTAGCCTCACATAATATGCCCTCATGATGGTCATACTCTATCTCAAGATCGTGAAACAAAATCTATAAACCACCTAGTAGTCCAACTAAATTCCTAGGGTTGGCCCTAGTCAAAGATCAATAACGGAACAATGTCACCAAGACAAGTGGAACTCGCAAAGATGCAACAAAATCAAGAAATATAACCAAGAGGAAAACGAAACCACTCGTAAGAGTAACGGAAGTCATAGAATGTCTATCAGAAGTAAGGTACGTCGTCAAAAGAGTCAATCCATTTAAAACATAAATTTCAAGGTTCCAATCTTGAGTAGTCAGTCCATGGTTGTCCATCAGTTCATAGGATGAAAAGAAAAACAATAAACTTGAGTCTGGTTCCTCAAGCCTTCCACAGTTCTTTATGGAATTGTGGTATGGAATTGCGAATCTTCGTCATGATCACCGAGCATCCTGTCATCCGCAAGTCTGCTTCTGCTCTCAATTCATTTTAGTACAACTAAAATGAATAGAGAAGCAAAATTGCGGTCTTCGACAGGTCTTCTATCACGGCTCCAGGTTTTAAGGTAACACTCTGCTGCCAACTCCAGGTCATGTGCTAATAGTTCGTCTAGTTGTCTTGATACCCGAACCAAAATCTCCACGTGCTGCATGAGGTGTACTCCGTTGATGGTAACGTCTGTCGTGAGTATCTTCTATATTAACAGATTTGAGCGATCGAGAGTCATTGAAACAAAAGTAGCACGAAGTAGATTGTTAAAGGTCACACATCGGATACGGCAGTCTATGGTAGCTTAAAGAATAGCCAGTCAATCCATAACCAAAAGACCTCAAGGTCAATTATATCAAGGGTAAACAGATTAGTAGAATGGATACGGTTGTCAAAACAAATGGATAGTTCATATCTCATAATCAAGCACAAAGTTCATAAAAAGCGTTGAGATAGATAAGCGAATAGTTTAAAGTGTTGGGATCTGGTTTAGCTCATTAGCACAAGTGATAGGTAGTTTGTGTATCATCGGTAATACAAACATCATATGGTTGTCAAAACTGAAATGTACGGAATATCAATTGTTGGCATCATCATGCCCAGTTAACAATTTCATAAGGGGATATTATCAAGATCATATCCTTCCAAGGGAACTGATTAGCAGACAAGGTTCACCATTCAAAGGGAGGGAACAAAACTCCTACATCCATGGTTAATAAATATTAGAGTTCTCGTAGGGAAGAATTGGATTATGCAAAGTCAAGTAGTATCAAACGACACATTGTGTCTAACATAAGTATGAAATTCAAAGAATGTGTCAAACACATTATGGTTGAATAATCTTCAGAACGATCGGAAAGGTACCAAAATGTTTATCAAGCAAATCGGAGATGGAGATCAAAATCAGTAGTGAAACTCGATGGCGTAAGGTATCAATGTAGTGTCCGGTGTATTCCAACTTACCTGGAAATCAAACATGGGATGCAAGACTTCTAACTTCTGGGGCAAGTTCTTATAAGGCTTAACTAAAGGCAAAGGCACGAATCAGAGTGATGCGGAAGCAATGCTACTAACATAGATGTCCTAGTCTACCCATTCCTCACCGGTAAATAACTTATGCTCCTATGGGGAGATCTTAAGGCAAATTCTCAAAGATTATCTTATGAGCGCCTACAGTGGGAACTTAGTGGTCCAAACTCCACAGGTCAAGGTTTAATGTACTACAAGTCGCAGCCTGGGCTCTGAAATCATAATTGTAACACCCCAACCTGATAAGGGTAGAAGCACTACATTATGATGTCATATCAAAGCGTATACAGACATACAACATAAGTAATACAAAAGAATTTCAAAGGTTACAAAGGAATAATCTGAAATACAAGGTTACAAAAGAAAGGAATAACCAATACTAATACTAGTAAAATAGAACTCTTCTAGTCATCTCTAATCCAAAAGCTATCAAGGTGCAGTCTTCTAAGTCCAAAGTATTCTCCACTCATAACCCAGCTTCCTACTAAAACCTGCCGCAGGAAAAGAAATGCGGCTGAGCTACGAAAGCTCAGTGAACAGATATAAACAAACGAAAACTAATAACAGAAAGGAAAAACAAAGGTGGAAACGACATAAGTCCAAACGAACCTGCTGGGAAAGAAATCAAGAATATGGAAACCAAAACGAGAACAAAATATGTTGCAATGGCTAAGTGTCACAAGATATAAAATGGAAGTAATGTAAAAATAAGAGTAAAGGTAAAAGGTAAAGGTCTACATAAAGGTCTATTCAGTATCTCAAACCCGTGCCCAGAAACACAACAGGTCATAACATAAATGGTCTCATATGAAATCCAGAGGGGAGACCTCAGAATATCAAATGTAAATCAGAGGGGTTACCTCAATGGGTTGTGAAGGACGTGTATTGCACACACAGCCACATTCACCAGATAACAGATAACAATAACATATATCAGATAACAGATCTAGGATGCATCCATACGCCCCCACAGAAATCAGTTGGCCATAATAAATAAATAAAGCGCGCATACATATAACAGAAAGGGGACGGTGTGAAAAATCACTCGACCACACAGGAGTCATAACATCGGTGCATCAATGCTATGGACATGGAACCCCCATGCCTAGTGATAGCCCGGGTATTAATACTGAATAGGTCAAAGGTAATTCAAAGGTTCATATCAGATGGTCCATAAAATACAGATTCAAATAATAAATGGGTATCATAGCAGTGGCATAGGGAATCCTAAACAAGCAAAGGTTCGTATCAATGGTCCAAGGTTTACAAATGTGAAAGTATTATAAGAACTGATTTGAAAAACTTAGCATTTCATTTTAAAACATGGTTATCATAACAGTATTTCCTTAAAAACATTTTTAGCAAAGGTTATTTAAACCTCCATTTAGAAACTGACATGTTGTCATATTTTCAGAAATTAGTTCAAATCGTTTTATCTCATTTTACCAAGTTATGTTTTCAAAAAGAATTTTTCAGACAAACATAATATCAATGAACCAAAGATGTCAGATGTATCAAGGTCAGAAATCATAATAGTGGTAGGGAAACGGATCATAGTCATGAGAAGGCAAAGTCAAAATTAGGCAAATGTCTAAGTCATCAGGATATCAAAGGTTCAAAATCAAGGGTTCACACTTTAAATAGTTCAAAGGTTCATAGCAAAGGTTCAATTCGAAAGTTTATATCAATTCTTCATTTAAAGAAATATTTTAATAGTGGCTTCCATAAAAGTGATCTTTAATGACGGTTTTCATAAAGATAGTCTTTAAAAGTAGTTATCATGAAAGTTAATAAAATTCCATATAAATGTGGTATCACATAGTGCTCATAAGCATCATTTTAAAATAGGCTTTTCTCAAAACATTTTCATAAAATAATTACTAAAGGTTTTCACATCCAGTTATAATATTAAATGCATTTTCCAAGTTTCAAGGGTTCATGGACTGAAGTCACAAAGGGTAATGAACGGACTATATCAAGTGTCATATCATTAGGGTCATAATGAACGAATATCAACTAGATCATAAATGAGAATATCAATAGCAGGGAATCATAGCAGAGGTACAAAGAGGTCATGTCAAAATAGTGAATCAAAGTCAAGGAGTCATATCAAGATTCATAACGGAGTTCAAGTCAAGGTTAAAATCAAGTAATTATAACATAGGGTTCATGACAAGGATCGGATCAAGTGGGTCATGTCAAATTTCAAGGTACGCATAGCAAGGGTTCATATGTCACGTGTTCAAAATCAAGCTCAAATCAAGTTATATCAAAGGTTCGTTAATTAAGGTAAATATAGCAGGGTTCAATATAGTATATATAACAGATCAAAATAGGAAAGCCATCAAAAGAAGGCTCAGAGCAAACATAGCATAGTTAAACAAACAGTCAAAGAGAGGAAAGGAAGAATCATGAGAAACCTTTACTGAAAAGGTCAGAATATCTGTACCTTAACGCGTATGAAGGGAAAGCAAGCGAATGAATGAACACAAGGAAACAACGTCATGCTTCTTCAAATGATCTACACGAAATAGGAATCACTTAATACTTATATGTTTATTTCATAAGTTATAAATGGTCTTTAATGATTTATACTTATAGTTATATTCATAACTCATTTTAGGCTTATTTTACAATTCTGGGTCAGTTTCTCACGAATTTTAAGACACAACAAATGAACTCCAGATACTCTCCCAATTTTCCTGAGGTTCCCACATAAGTCAAGTAGTTACTCAAATTTTTGAAGATTTTATTAATAAGTGTAAGTATCCTTTAAAAATTCACCTTTCCAGACCTACCCAGAAAAATAACTGCACAAACACCCAGAAAGTTTGCGTTTGGTTAGCCCATTTACACTCTTTAGAAAAATCTACAAAAATTCCAGGAAGTCACAAATATCCTATATTTAACCTCTGTAAAATGATAGACCTTAACTCTTTATAGTTTGAAAATGAAAAATCAAAAACGGCTACTGATTTTCAGACCCGATTTACTCAGGTTTGACACTTAATCTTGTAAAAATCAAAAAGCTTACCTCCCGACCTCCAATCACCATGAAATTTATATTTTCAGAAACTAGACAAATAGTACTTATGTTTAGACTCAAAAATCAAGCAAAAACACATTGTTATCATCAAGTTTCACTCATCTCAAACCGACCTTAAATTTCTGTCAGCAAGAAAGTGAGACAGAAACATCATAACCCTAACTCTTATAACCCTAATCGACCCATAATAAATTTCTAGGGTTTCTAATACTTAATGAATGTTTCATTACTGATTTTATGACCATGTTTTAAGGCTCACATAGCAACCAATTCATATAGCCAAAACAGAAACATATGACAACATACAAATCTATGATTCTATGATTTTATGTGGCAAATTCATGCGTATAGTATTTTATAGAACTCCATTTGATCCAATCTTATTAGCATGAAAATATTCAGTCATGAATGGGACATAGAAATCAAAAAGGAAAGGAACAAAGTACCTAGTGATCGAATGAGATTAAAAGTCGAGCAACAAAGAACCAAAACTGAATTTCCCAACTCCTTGAATGTTTATGCGTGTAAAGCAATTTCCCAAGAATGGAAGATCATTCAAAACTCGTCCTTGAACCCTCCTTCTGATCGAATTTATGTAAAAGAATGCAGAAAATTTTGAAGGCCGCTATTTGGATGAGTTTTTAGGTTTAGGGTTTTGTGAAGAAGCGTATAAAAATTTGTGTGGCAGAAAAATACACCGGTCATCTAATTAACGTAAGGGTTCGAAAATGGGCTTAGAGGCCTAGGAACAAGTTGGGCTAAGGTTACATGGTCCATGGATTGAGTATGTTGGGTTTTGGTTGCGCAACAAAAGAAAAACGGCCCAAAACAATATCCCGTGCAACGAAATTGATTTCTCGAATTTATTTCAGGTTACAAAATTATTTTGGAGTTTAAATATGTTCAAAGATTTCTAAAATGATGTTTCGTTATAATTTTATAGGTTTAAGGTTAATTCGTTAATTATATTCACGTTTTTAATAATCGTACCCGTAACTTAGAAAAATTTCAATTTATACGTAAAATTAGGATTAAGGATTTTAGGGTTTTACAAGATACCTCCCAATAGCCGATAAAAAATTTCGTTGGGTTCTGATGACAGTGGTCCGCTGTCAAATTTTCAGCAACAGTAACGTGACTACAAAACAAAGACACACGAAAAACATTATAGGCAACTTGAATGTTACAAAGATGCTATGATTAACATTGAAGCACATCACATACATACCTGTAGCGTGAGTTTCGATTGCGAGGCAGGAAACAATGTTATAGATGGTAGAACTAAAAGTACTCGTATAACTGTAATTCAAGCATATCATCCTCATTTTCGATTATAACCACCACCTTAAATCATCCATAATTACACATTTCCATTATTCCATACACGTAATCAAAGAAGCTAACCGCTTGCTCAAAATTTTGTTTCGTATTCGTGCAAAGTTGATATACAATCATTCTAAAATATAGATAAGAACTTATTGATTCATACACGTACCGGTGAGGAATGTATCATTGCACTTACCATTGATTCTTTTTGCATTTGACGAACAACAAAAAATGTGGCCACACCTGAAATGAAAACATCAGACAGATTTTATAAGAACGTGTGATACTAAATCAATGTTCACTAGATCAGTGTAGCTTTGAATGCATACCACGTCAATGAGGTAACAAAATGAACTGTATATCCGTATCCATTAATAAGAAATTAAAACTCAAATGTCCCTATCAAAGAACATAAACAAACACCTTTCTCCGATGAAGAAGACGACTTCTAGCAGTAATATCTTTTTTCTTTTTTCTGGATTACACCAAATAAGCAGACGTGTGCAGTATTTCCTAGGCAGTTTAAAAAAGGGCATATTTGTAAGCATAATCAACAAGAATAGGCAATCCCAAACACACCTTAACTTAAGTTCAAAAATGAAATAAAATGTAACAAACACAAAACCTGCGTACCACAACCTTAAAAACAGATTCCCATGCTATGTTCGACCAACGTATTTGTCTAACGGATAATCAGCAACAAATGTTGATAGCTTAGCAACCTCCGCAGATGTATTTGCAGCAACCGCTACTGCTTGAGCTGCAACCATTTTCTTTTCTTTGTTCCCTTGACGATAAGGTGTAATCAACTATCAGTAATGTAATTTTTTTTAACTTTTTACTTTTAGTTTTTTTGGGTTATGAACCCATAATCTCTAACTCGTATCTTATGTAAGGCATAGGCTCAAGCAAGCAACCTCATAAACCGACAAAGATAAACTTATGAGCTTTCCGAAAATCTTAAAAATCGAAAACTTTTTTCAGATATGTTAACCCCAAATTAAAGTATATCAACTAAACCCTACCCAAAATGAACATAAACCCAAATTTCAAAATACTCAATTCATAGTAACGGTAACACAATTAAATCGTGATCTTGATTTACAATAAGAATGAAAAGTTTAACGGAATTAGGAAACCACACCCACATAACCAAACTAAACAGTTAAAAAACTATGAAGTAGCATCTACAGTACCCAAAAAAATGCAGAAATTCAACCATCTCAATCTTCAAAAAAACCAAAGCTTTTAATTAAAAAAATCAATGAAAGAAGGAAAAAAAAAACTTACTTTTTGTAATCAATATCATCATCACAATGATTTGAGGTTCCTCGCCGGAAAACACGGCAGGTGGTTTTGGGAGTAGCGGATCTTGATTCTGGATTCATTAAGATTAATAAATAAGCAGCATGTTCACTGATTTGTTAACATGGATCTGATAATTATTACCTCCAAAAGCAAACTCGTGTATGTGTGTGTACTGGAAGTGTGTCCTGGAAGACTCCAGTGAATCGTATAGGTATAAAAAAAAAATTAGCCGGACTGGACCGGAAGGGAATGAGCCACGTAAAAAGGCTAAGAAGTTGGGCTTTAATTTTGGCGGGAAACATGATGGGCAAAACGTCGTCGTTCTTGACGGGAATTATATAAATGTATAATGCTGCAAGCCTGCAACATAATTTTTTTGTTATTGAACAAACAGTAAATAAAAAGAGGGGAGGTGTTCGCTCAAACGACCCATTTACCTAATTTGGCCTTGACCTATCGACTCCTCACGACCTTGAGTAATAAGCGACCGACCGACTCATTCGGTCTTACTGTTTATTCAAGCTTTTATTCATTTACTATTTTTTAATTGGATATCATAATGTGAATTTTGAAAACAAATTGTTGCTACACAATGGGGATGGAACTTGCGCCCTTCGTACAAAAGTTCACATGTTTTCAAGTCGTATGGAAAAGTTCAGTGACGAAGCCAGAATTTTAGTTGCAATCAGGTGTGGGGTGGTGCCAAAAAATTATGATTATCATAACTAAAACGTGAGATGTCTTAAGTTTAATTTCTTAGTGCAAACAACTTTGAAGTTGCCAAGTTTACCTTATGAAAAGTATAGGCTTTATCTGGTTTGAGTTTGTGAAGAAATGGGTGCAAACTTTTTAAATTAGTCGGCGAAAATGTAAACCATGATTACTTAAAAAAAGTATCGCTAAACAACAACTTTGTGCTCGAGAAACATAAAGAAAATATAAGATACCACTCAATATCTTAAAAAGAGTTATTAAACAAATTTAAATCGACAAAAACTATATAATATAATTATTTTTAATGTTTAAATCTACAAAATGAACACAAATAAATTGCTTTTCGAACAACAAATTAACTAATACCCTAACAAGAGGCTAAGATAGAAGAAACAAGATAAAATAATTGTGGAATGTAATCAAAATTTAATCAGAATTTGCTTAATAAAGTGAATGAAATGTAAATAAAAAAAGGGTGGGACAAATAAAAAATTAGTAACCAATGTAAGGCAATCCTAAAGAATATGTAGGCATCTCCTTCGATCTCTGGGTTGGCCGTGGCCTACACTGTGACATACACAGCTCCGTTCCCTGCTTATAATCATAGCTCATCATAAGGTTCTTCAGCTTTGGAACCTTAAGTATAACTCTGCTGATAACGAGAGAGGTGCGCACAGTTGTTAGATCCGACATTAGATTTGGCATGTCAAGATTATATACCTCGTCGCTATCTTTCTAATCAACTTGAAGCGATAAAGTCTTCAATGTTGGACTTCATTGAATAAGTCTAAAGGCATTTCCTAGACTGGTCAATATGCACTTGGATGTCCATATAAAGAAGATTCAGGAGTCTTGAGATGGTGCATCCCAAGCTAACGGAAAGACAAAGCGCAGCTTAAGCGTTACGGGTGTTCTGCAAGATGCAAAACTCTGCGACACGCGTAGAGACACAACCTCTAAATCTAGCTCCTTTACGTTGCACTAAATCGCATCAAGGACACGATACAAAAATCAATTTTTTTTAACAATGAATGAGAGACGAAATGATTAAAATTTGTTAAAAAATTTAAAAACGAATGATTCGTGTATTGAGTAAGTTGTGTATATATTTATGTTGTTCATCGGTTCATCGCATAAGTATTCCCATAAAAATATCGTATTTTTTTTAAAATAAAAACATTTACAATTTTTTTAATTCCTTGGTTAACCTCCATTTCTTGTCATTTTATTATTATTATTATTTATTATTATTATTATTATTATTATTTAAATTTGCAAAGGTTTTTACATTATCCTTTTTATCATTCTAAATCTAGAGAATAATTAATGAAGTTGTATGAATCGAAGTCATACTTTCGGTGTCCCCCTCGTAACTCACTTATTACCTTTTAAGGAACTCTTTTTAAATCGACCTATCTGCACAGAATGAGTTGAAACAATAAGTAGTTTATAAGAAAGAGCATATTAAAGTAGAGATGTTGACTTTAATAGGGAAGTCAAAATGGGTTGAATTTTACTGTGATTTTTTTTTTTTTTCTAAACGGTAGAAATTTCATTAAAAAACTATTAGTAAGGCACTAGAAACTAAAGAGTAAAAAAAATAATAATAAAAAAAAAACAAACAAATTCTAGAAATAAACCTATCTACACAGTCTAGATTCTACCCCAGACTTTAACTGTGAGGATAGCAAAAAGGATGAAAAAAACTCTTTTCAATTATGAAGAACCGAGACAAGAAAAAAATCCTCGCTCACGGAGACCGAGCCACCGGTTTTTACTCCGGAGACTTTTTGATGCAGCCCCGAACAAGCCTTGGGGAAAAAATACAACAAGAAAAGAGCAAAAATACATCATCACGTGATAATACTCGAATACTTAGCGACCTAAGTAACTAAAGAAAACACAAAAAATAGCAAGCGAGATAAGTATATACTTGTATCACTTGAGAGAATATTACGAGAAAGCTTTCGAAGAGAACTTTAAGGTGAGTTGTGTCAAATGAGACAACCATATATACACATTCACAAAAGAGTTTTAAACTATTACGAATACTATAGAGTCTTCTAAGACCTTTCAAAGACTCTTGATTATTGAAGACTAGTTTAGAATCTTTCACATCCTTCCAAGACTCTTGATTATTGAAGACTAGTTTAGAATCTTGCAAAATCATCAGCTTGATGGTCTTGTAGCGTGCAGGTCGTGACATTATGTAGTCAGCTTGTGAGTGTATGTAAAATTGGAAAAGTTCGTAAGGTTGATTTTCGGTTTCTTAGCTTATCAAATTGAGCATATAACTTTAAATAAGCCACATGCTCAACTTAATAAGCTCATAAACACACAAAGATGGACTTATGAGCTTTCTAAATTTATATAAGCTCACAAACCCGCTGTATGGGGTAAACAAAATCCATAGTTAATTTCTTTAAACTAAATAAGAGGTCAATCACAATAACATTCAGATTCATTGTAGTTAACATTGTAGTTAACATACATTTGAATTACCCTACTATTTCTTGCGCACTTAATCAGTTAAACATAAGGTATTATTCAAATTAACTTCCATACGGCTTTACGTAAACTACTATTTTCTGGTTAAGTTATTTATATTAGATTTGGTGAAATTCCCCTTAACCTTCATTATGCAAAATACCGAACATATATACAATCAGTTTTGCTTGAGGAATACTTTGGCAACACATTGGGCCAAGCCCACGCCACACATAAAATAACAATCTAAATATAATAGACTAATAATTTAAGCATTTGAATTACACTACTAATTTTGGACTTAAGAGCTTTTGTATATTCATAGTTTTATACTTTTTTCACCAGCAACTATGAATTCAGAACAAAAACTAGGTATCGTGGATAGCGGAAAACCTATGGATTTGTAAATTCAATCATGATAACGAAGATTGCTATGTGTATTTTAAGGTCTGACTAAAATGCCTAAAAACGTGAATTTTATCCATAGTAACACAACATCAGCCTGATGGTCCTTTTAACTATTAAGTTGCACTTAATAACATTCTTTTCCTGTTTCAAGTCTTATCTTTATTAGAACATACAGAAATTTGGACTTGCAGTGTAAGCGTAAGAATGGACGTTTTGGAAGATGACATAGTATTATATCAATATTAAGAATAAGAACATACGATGAAAGTAAATGAAAGAGTCTAAAATTCGAAAGAAAAGTGAGGATGCAGCATATGGATAGAAGGAAGTATAAAGAAGTTTAGGATGTGCAAGTTAGGAATTTTTTATGTTCTTTTATCTTTTCTTTTTGTAATTTTCTTGCTTTAAACCTCTCTTTTACTTTTAAAATATGTTTTGAAAAGAAAATAACGGTCGTCTTTTGTATTGAAATGTTTTCTTTGTACACGACTTTATGCACTTTTCATTTCTATAACTTAATATGACAATAAAGCGAGCATGTTAAGTGAGGAGATAGAACAATGTCCGGTTAAGGTTTAATCGTTTATCGTTACTAACTTTTGGTCACATTGGGTTAAGTTGACGTTGGGTCGAGACAAACATTTGCTTTTCAAGTGTTTGTGTTTTTAAATTACTGTAAGTTATAATAGTTATAATGCCCGTGCACGCACGGGGTTTTTTCTTATTTTATGAATAAAATATTTTTATTTATTAAAAAACAAATTATTTAATTTTTGTTTTTTTAACTATGGTTTTTAATTTTGTATTATACGAAGAAGAGAGCTCGACTATGTGTATTACACAAAGATTTTCAATATGGGTCGAAATGTTTGGATCGGGTTTGGTGGAATCAAATGGGTTTGCTTTTCAAAAATTGTAAAAGAAGCAGAAAAGGGTGTCAGATATACTCGCACAATAAAAAATAAACATTTTTCAGCACGGCTAACGTGTTTGGCTAATTTTCTGTAAAAGAAACATTTTCATTTTACGCATTTGACCCACTTAAAAAGAAACTTGTATTGATCCATTCATAAGTTACCACGTCAAGATTCCTATCCCTAAGACTATGTTTATTGATGGGTTGCCAACCCAATCTCCAATCTATATAGTACACAAATATTGTTTGTTTAATAAAATTATACTCCCTCCGTCCCAAATTTATTGTCCATGATTGACTTTTTTAGTATTTCTTCTTCAACTTTGACCTTAAATATTTTTGTGGGTGTTATATATTATTTGATGCAAAATATATAAATGGATTGGGTTTTAAGTGTACTTTTCAATGGTATAATTTTTCATTAAGTATTATATAATAAAAAATATATATTTACGGTCAAAGTTGAAACAACTTGACTTTGAAAATTCAAAGTGGACAATAATTTTGGGACGGAGGGAGTACAACCCAACCTTCCAACCAGTTCGCAGGGTGACCCAAAGTCACAACCTCCAATCTGCCACATGGCATCAAATGAATGGCTATTTGTTTTCCTTTTCTTTTTTCTTTTTAATATTTATTATTTATAAAAGAATAGATTGGTTGTATGTATTTGTTGAGTTGAGTTGTTGATAAATGGTAAAAAATTATAGATTGGTTGTATGTGTTGGTTGGGTAGGTGAATGAAAGAGAAATAATATGTTAATAAAAGATTGGGTTGTGATAGATTTTTGATAAACATAGTCTAACCCACATGATACTAACTTTATCTCGAACTATGCAAGATTGTATGAGGGAAGTGATAATAAGATTCAGAGGTTTGTGGTCCAAAATACTTTTCATTAAAAAATGGAATTGAAATAATGTGTCAAAATTATAAGTACATGTCATTTTGTAAAAACCAAGAAATAAAGATTAACACATTTTATTTTAAACAAAGGTTTGGTAAAAGGTATAAATGGAGTCATTGTTCACCATATTAGCAAACATGCAATGCATATAACAGTTAAAATTTATTACATATAACAATAAGGCCAACGACAAGTAAAAATCAAGTAAACCATTAAAAAAAACCATTGAGCTGGAAAATACAATTGTTTGTCCACGATTTCAAACAGCTCCACTGTCCTGGACATGTAATCAGGTTGACCTTCTTCGGCCTACAAAAATCAAGTAAACGAAATATCCAAATGAATTTCATGACCAATATTTAAGCTTTTGAGCTTGTATTATACAGTAATAGATTAATCACTTGCCATATATTTAACTAAATGAACTTATAGTACACTTTCAATTACTAACTTAAAGTACATTTTCAATAACTAAATTTTAAAAACTGGAAAAAATGAATAAGGGTGTTGACATGTAGTCCGGATATATAAACTAATATGGCAATGCATTAATAAGTGACCATCAAAAGCCATTTTTTATTTGTCATGTGCTACTTTATATAGCATATATACGATCAGCAAGTCAATATTATTATACACGAAGTTTCTTAACTTAAAGTGTGTTAGCAATTCTTCATAGTCCCATTTAACTCAAGTGTAATGTGCTATTAAACCAATGACCGAAACATTGGAAATTGATTATTTGCAACCTGATGTGTATGATCACATAATCCTTCTAAACACAGATCCTAAACACCCCCTTTTAAAATAAAATAATATTCTTAGATAGAAGTAGAATATTATTTTTCAAGTTTTTATCAAATTACTTAAAAGCAATTAAAATATACCAAGAATTTGAAAATGAGTGCAGGTGTTGATGCATACTTGAATAAGCATTGACTACATCTTTACTGTAAATCTGATTGTTGATGAACCAACTCGCCGACTGATCCCATTTACTTTTTCCTTCCATATATGGGTAGCCTATACTCTGCTACCTGGTAATTACTTGCATCAATATCTGATAGAACTTGTTTTGTCAATTCTCCCAGGAAACAACCTGACACGTTCATTTAAAATTAAGATTGTATATGTCATAATTCAGTTAAGTGGGTCGAACTTATATTACTTTTGAAATTGACGAACCTTGAATCAAGTTGTCTTGCTTTGGAAAGATTTCTCTAAGTCTACTCTGTCCACAAGGATTGTACTTGAGATTGTATTTGTCCATATATGAACTACAGGATGATCCCTGGTCTCTCATCTTTCACACATTTCTTTCGCAATCTGAAAATTTAATATGACAAAGATATTAGGAAATAACTACTAAATTAGCATTAGACAATTGCTAGAAAAAAGAGATGATTAATGAAAATTGCAAGTAACTTTACCTCCTGGCTCTTTGTCACAACAGGTTCACTAAGGCGTAGTTGGGCTAGGCATTGCAGTGGCGCAAAGTTCATTAATTCTTGAGGGGAGACTGCTGGGAGGTGGGGTAAGGGGGTAAAACCTGGGGGCGCCAGCCGCCATAGTGGTAGCTGCTCCTCGGTGTCAATGATGAGCTTGACGGGGTTGTTTTAAGTTCATGATTAAGAGCGTTGATCTTCTGAAGAAGCTCCTTTGGATACCTAATGGCATCTCCAAGAATTGAAGCTACATCCAACTGAAAAATAAAAACATTTATGGTGGTCACGAAGGTTATAATAATTAAATTAATACACTTATTGAAATCTATGAAGATATTCATAATAAAAACATGTTCCATCATAAGCTTCATATATTATATATAAAACTTTTTAACTTAATGATGTTGTATTGGAATAAGTATTACCTTTATAGCTGTTTTAAGTTTGAACAATTCGATCACTTTATAGCCCAAATTTTACATTTCTTTGTTCCTAATTTCTACAAACTGAAGCATCTATAGCAATTCTTCACCATCTAAAGTCACTTTCACCAATTTACCTGTTCCAACTTCCAACCATAGGGTTATACTTCCTAAGTATCTAGGTTGAGAAGGCAAGAACACGCTCGATCAATGGCAACGCTAATAATTCTCTTCCTCATATACCACCTATCCTATCAAATCATATCCAATTATTCCAAAAGTCAACTATTAAACGAAGTAGTACCTCAAAATACATAATGACCTTAAACAATCATTCAAGGCAACAACTTAATACATCAGTTTCATATTATGACTTTCTAGTAAATTATTCAAAAAACTATGACTCGACTTAAGATCATGTTAGATATCGTAAAGTTAAGAAATATCATAATTCCCCAATTATACAACATTGAACTGCATAGTTTTAGACGCGCACGCACAAGGTACTGACATAAATGTCTTGAACCTTGTTTTAGCTAAATACAGGGAACTAATTATTTTACTTACCATGGAAATAAGTTTTCCTATCTTGTTTTATATTGAGGTACAGTCCTATTCTACTCAAATGGAACTCATTGATTCTACTATTCTAGGAAGCCGTAAAAACCTATAATTGATAGTCAAAAGCAAGCATTATCTTGCTAAAACAATGAAAATCAATTTAATTTTAAATTGTCATAAGTATAACAACTTACACTATGTTGCAGGAGGCATGAAACTCAGTTAATTAGCAGAATCTCTTTCTACAAACATTTATAATGAGAGGTTTCAAAACCCTATTTTAGTGTTTTTTTATGCGGCTTTTGGTTATGCATGATTGAGCTAAGTGTTTCGTATGAGAGTGTGAATTTAAGGAATGGGTATTCCACCAATGAGTTTTGAAATTTGATAGGAAACAACCAAATAATCCCATTTTTTACAGCAAACAACCACCGACCAGCCCAACCCATTTTTGACATCAGACGACACCCAACCTTCCCAAATTTTGAGTTTGACAGCAAACAACAACTAAACAGCCTCTTTTTTGATAGCAAACAATAACCAAATAGCCAGCCAGATTTTTTTGACAGTAAACAATAACCTAATAACCCAAGTTTGGGCAGCATACAGCAGGTCCAAACATCGCATTCAAAACACAGTTTAAGTTAAACTCCCACCCATTCAAAACACAAACATGATTTTTTTTACACTATGCACACCCCACCAAATGCATGTATAGAGTGATTAAATAGATGTAACACATACGAAGTGGTTAAAATGTGTATATTAGCTTAGAAAGTTAGATAACCTCTTTGAGAAAAAGACACCCCATACATAAGCTGACACCTAAAGGAACAACTTATAGAAAAAGTTTAAAGTTATTAAGTAATTCGTCAAATAAGCTTTACCCATCTGATGAGGGACATAATCTATAATACTACACATGTTCTACCTGCGACTTAATGACTAAAACAGGAAAGCATAGGCGTACAACAAAAACCTGGTAGCATAATAATGCAAAAGTCGGGCACATGAAGTTAAACTTTTCCTCAGCAATAAGCACACTGAATAACCCGACCATGGTTGGTAAAACATGATCCTCCAATCATTCAATTTTGCACCCAAATGGGTAGAAAGGCCAGAAATGATACTAATGTTCCCCATTGTGTCATTAATCGAGAAATTTGGATTAGAAAGGTGTCTATCTTGTTCCGTCTTGAAATATTTTAATACCACAAACTTAATAGGTGCAATTTCACTCACCCTATATTTATCCTTCCGATAAACCCAATTAATTATTAACCTGGGATTTGGCAAGATGGTATTATCTGCAAAAAAATTACAACAAAAAAAAAAAAAAAAAAAAAAAAAAAAAAAAAAAAAAAAAAAAAAAAAAAAAAAAAAAAAAAAAAAAAAAAAAAAAAAAAAAAGAAAGAAAGAAATAAAAAAGAAAAAAAGGACTATATATTTAAATTTGTGCAAAACAGGTAAATCTGATGACTTATTACAGTCTTACTACCACCAAAGATTCTGCTTTTTAAGTACTTCTTACACCAGCTCGAACAATAAACCCCAACTTCAAAAGCTCCCTGCATAAATATTCAGTTAGTTAAAGGTTTTAAGAACCAAATCAAATGTTCGATAATTATTTATTGGCAAGTATCATTGACCTTGTTGTATATGTATTAGTATAAAACTGACAAGAGAAACACATACTGTGTTAAGCATGTAGAGTAAAGCCATATATGATATAAGCACACTGTTCCAACATTCGTCTTTGATAGTTTGACGTCATGTAAAACCTCTATGTGGTAATCATTATTTACCTAAACATCCTTAAAGCTATTACTAAAACTCCAGCAAGAACACTTAGGGTCCTCGAACAATGCAAATTCATCAAGTTAAAGGTTTTAAGAACCAAATTCATACAACAATCAAAGTGTATGCATCACTAAGATAAACTATTTTATATCCTTAAAAAACAATTATGATATGTCAAGTCTGTGTAAACATTACCTGCTGCAGTAGATGTTCTTCACTCGAGTATGGTGACCACCGAACCACTATGTCCATGTTCTTTTTCCAATCATCAGCACAAGATCGCGCATCATTCCCCACTCTTCTTCTCTTTTCTCAAAATCAATCTAAATTCAACATAAACAAAACATTTGAGTGACATTATACAGAGTTAATCAAAACTTGTACTTATATAAACCTAAAACATAAGTTAGTGTTACTTTTTCAAAACTGGTACTTATATAATCTTATATTAATACATAAACAAAAGTCATATTTATTACCATTGGAACAACAATATCTCGCTTTTGAGTTTCCATTAAAAATGTGTATGATAGCATCGTGATACTTTGTGTATCACCTAAAACTTAAGTTAGCGGTGCCTTCTCCTATGACCTAGATCATTATTATTATCTATCACCACCAACCACTATCATACTAACGCAAACTTATGGCAAATCACCCAAATAATTGCATCTGATTGAGCTTTGAAGTCTCGTAAAACCGAACTATATGCTTCTTGCTCGGGGAGATGAATTTCTGCGGTATACAGAACCCATAATGTCGGGTCTTCCATTACCTTCAACATGCCCACCTCTTGGAATTCTTTTTTGATGAGAAGGCAGATGATCATCATGCAATATACACAACCCAAGCGCGGCCATAAAATGAAGTATGCACTGAATGGTAAAACTAAAGAGGGAAAAGGAGGCAGCAAGCAATATATTGTTACCTAACACAACTAACATTAACCTTTGCATAAACATTTAATCTTTACATACAAAAAAACATATCCATACCTTCCTTCATCTTATCCAACTGTAAGGGTGTTTGGCGGCATCAGGTTCTTCCACAACTTCCATCAGATGTGGCCTACAAAATTATAGAGTTATAATATCGATTGGAATTCAAGCTTTTCTATGATATATGTATTACGATGAAGCATTTTTCTCTTTATAGGTAAGGATAATAGGTTAAAAAAGATAAGTGCAAGTATATGACGACGTTGTAGGACCTTTTACAGGTTGTCTACACTCTACATAAAGGAACTATTTGTGATAAAAAAAATTTCAGCAAACTCTTGCTTTAACTGTATATCAACTACTTCTTTCACGATCGTTAATAAACCACATAATTAATTAACACTTTCTTCTTTTTCCAAAATGTATAAGGAAAAATTCTTCTTAATAAGCACATAAAAATAACACATTTGGATGATCAGTTTTCCGAGACATTTGACACAAAAAATGCATACTTTTAAGCCCTGCAATTAAGCACCTAATCGCACATGCGGTCCACCGCGAACACCAACACAACATTCTTGGAACCCATCCCTTCCGCATCGAGTACACACCAAGGTTGTAAAAACATAGTTTTAGGGTACATTTGCCTTATCATTTATAACATTATCATCACAACTAACACCATGAGAATGACCCAGTTTGTAATATACATTTTCTACTTGAGTGACATTCTATTCAAACAAAAACTCATTTAAAATTTTTATCAAACACATGACATGTATGTATAAATTATTTATTCCCATACATTCACAACAGTTAAAATTGATTTAACACTAGCAACTAATACAAAACACAAATTATATAGTGATAACAAATTAAAAAATTATAAACTGAATCAAGATGGAAGAATAACGAACAAATTAATCTTTAAAGAAGGTATTTAAAACATAATTTTTTTAGTGTCCCTAAATAAGCCACATGATTGATTTTTATATTTATAACCTTTTGACAACTCAATCATATAACTAAACCTTAACCTATATCAAATTCATACATAAATATAACAATAATTTCATATTGAAAGCTAAAAATTAACGAAATTAATAGCAAAATCAAAAACCCTTTTGAAAAACCATTAAAAGCCTTATATCAAATTTACATAAAATTCAAGAAACTAAACATTAAAAATCGTACCTTTAGTTCAATGAAAGAGTTTTGTTTTTATCAAGACTAAATTCAGAATCACTAAAACAACAATCAAATTGAAGCATAGTTTCTTCAATGTATCTTCAAATTATCGTAGTTTGTGTTTATGGTTCCAACTGGAAGATCAAAAATTGGGTTACAATTGTGAGTGGTATTTGTGTGTGTTAATTTCAGTTTTAACCCTTGAACTTTTCTAAATTAACCCCGCCTTCCCAAAGTTTTGTTTCTTTATATTTTTGACACATATATCTTTTACTTATTTTTTTTCAGGAAACGAAATTGAACAACAATTAGCCGAATTTAGAAATATTTAACGATTTTTTTATTAAACGTAATTTCTAAAACACTAATAATAATAAAATTATTACCAAATAAACTATGATTTGAATGAAAAAGTCTCGCTAGGTATTTTGTTTTATTTGGGAAAAGATTTCACTTTCAGTCTATAATATAGGGACTCCCATACTATAATCTTTTAATAAAGGCAACTTAAAATATTGTAAACATTTAAAAACATTTTAAACTACTTTCGACTTCGTACCACTTAGCCCCTTCTCTTGTAAAGTGTGAAAAGCGACTAAATTAGTTTGGTTCACAAGCCCTAACTAATTTATTCACTTTTCACACGCCATATTACCGTTAGTTTTTAACGGAGGAAATTAGATGTAAGGTTTAGCAAGTGATTTTTTTTTTAATTTTTTTAATTTTTTATTTTTTTTTAGTGTTCGAAAGTTATTACCCCACTTTTTCAATATTGACCTTTGGTACGGACTTGTGGTTTTTAGAAGCATGTTGCATAACTTTTCTTATTATCATTATTAGTACTAAAATTGCAGTATAAAATTTCTATTTTAGACAAACTGAATTTGCATCATAAAGAATCAAAGTAGCAAACAAATATTAATAGGGTTGCATATACAAAAATGAGACCTTTTTCGAATGAACAATCTGTACTTCGTCACGTAAAATCGAGTGTAGCTCGTGTGACACCCAACAATCAGTTAAGTAGGTTCATCTATGAATCCCCGAATTCACAAACTTTGTGATTATAAGTAATTGTTATTATGATGCAGTTATTGTAATTTCAATTATCTACATATACATTACTTGCCGATGATGTTTTGTCATAGAGAAAATCTGTCTAAAATGCACCCTTAAACTATGTATGAAATTACAAAAATTAGTCATTTTCTGATGCGATAAATTATATTTATCAAATATTCAATATAAATTTAGCGGTTTCTTTACAAAAGATATATAAAAAGAAAAAAAAATTTTAATTTCGATTATAAAAAGAACCCAATATAACAATACGTTTGCATGATATTATTATATAAAATGTATTATTCTTATACAAAATCAACCACAAAATACAACAAATAGAGTATATTGTTACAATAAATTAATATTACAAATTGCAAGGTTTTCAAGGAGAATGAGTTACTTGCTAATTTACCTTATATCCATTTTACTTTGTTACAAACCAGTCAAATTGAGGATGGTAAAAAGCATTTTTGGCTTTTATTTTTTTGTTTGTTTAACTAATTTATTATTATTATAATTTTTATTTATTAAAAAAGTACATCGTTTCCATACACGTAACTCGAACTGGAGAAGCCTAAACGACTCCACATCTAGTTTTAGGCTCATTTGTAAACGAGCTCGCACGTGACATTAATAAATTATGCTTAATTGACAGACACACCATTCCTATTAACATATGTCGTAAACGAGTCGAGTCGAACTCAATTTATATATTTTTTAGTTATTCACGAGATTCAAGCTTGGATTCTTAATAATAAAATAAAATAAAATTAAAAAATGTGTAAACGTGAGGTAAAGCAATTTTTAGGCGTGAAGCGGGCTCGAGTCGTTTAAACTCAGACTTGTTTCTGGTTTTTACCAAGCTGATCTTTAAGCAGCTCAACTCAACTTAGCTCAGCTCACTTTTTATTATAAAAATGTAAAATGATGCTAACCTTAGAGCAGCAGCAGTGGTAACGCCATAGGAGGCGTTATGCCCATTTTAACGCGCGTTATCTAGCGTTAGTTGATGTGTTTGGCTGCGTTAAGGTTGCGTTAACGTGGCACGTTAGTACACTAACGTGGCGTTAAGGTGAGAAATGTTAAAAAGAAAATGACAATTTTGGCCCCTCATGATTGAAAGGTGTGTGTTCTTGTGTGTGGTTTAACTGTGTGTGTGTGCATTTTCAGTGTGTGTGTGTGTTTAGTGTGTGTACAGGTGTTACACAATGGAAGAATGATGCAAGTTTCAATTGTGCAGTTAGTCCCTGTGGTATGTGGTGGTTACAGTTTTAGTCCTATAGTTATAAAAGCTTTTTTTTTTTTTTTAATGATTTCGTAATTTTTTTTTTAATTTCGTAATATATATATATATATATATATATATATATATATATATATATATATATATATATATATATATATATATATTTTTCGTTGTAACTCTTTTTTTTTGCGTATTGTAATATATTTTAAAAATGAATGTTATGGTTTTTAATAAATGAAGTATTAGTTTTAGTTTGGGGTTGAAATTGAAAATATTTGAAAAGTTGAGTTATTGTGAGTTAAGGTTGAGTTATTGTTGTGGGTGTTTTTTTTGTGAGTTAAAGTTAAAGTGTTAAAGCTGATATGGCGCTGAGTTAAAGTTTAACTCGTGTTACCATTGCACATGCTCTTAAGGTGAGTAGTTGACAATTCAAAAAAGATTGCAAGTTGAAACGTCAACTGAGACGTACCTACACATGGGTGAATGACTATGTTTCTAAAACAAACTACATTTTTATACTGCATATAATGCATGGAGCACTCTCTCTCCAAAATTTTCAGATTTACAAGAAATAATGCATGGTTTACAACACTTTAATGCACATAATTTTCAGAATTACAACAAAGTAAGCATATTGTACAACAAAAACAAGCGTGGTGTCATTTTAAGACCAAAATTCTATCAAATAACATTAATGCTATTAAACGGTAGTCATTAAAACACCCCCATATAAAAAAAATACAAATCATCAAGCATTGTTTACAACTATTTAGAGCACAAAGATAACTAAAAAAAGTACTATCCAACACATATAATTAATACACTATTTAATTTACCCTTTCACTAAAATACACAACCATTTTACCGCAATGTACAATCAAATTAAGCTTCCAAAATATTAACCTTCCAAAACATAAATCTAAAAACCAGTAGTCAAAATGAATGAAAAAAAAAATGAAACGATATTTATACTAAATGATTCAAAAGTAAAAAATCTCTACAACTAAAGTCAACAATAATCNAAAAAAGTACTATCCAACACATATAATTAATACACTATTTAATTTACCCTTTCACTAAAATACACAACCATTTTACCGCAATGTACAATCAAATTAAGCTTCCAAAATATTAACCTTCCAAAACATAAATCTAAAAACCAGTAGTCAAAATGAATGAAAAAAAAATGAAACGATATTTATACTAAATGATTCAAAAGTAAAAAATCTCTACAACTAAAGTCAACAATAATCTTACAAATCCAAAATCCATAACAGACAATCAACATCCTACATACTGTCCACATACACCCTTAAGCAATGAAATAAAAATAAAGAAAGAATCACATTCAACACAACACAATAACTACTCCTTATCAAACAACCGAGACTTGTAAATTATAAAAATCTCAGTCTTCTATTTAATACTCATAAATTTGTTTGTTAAAACAAGAGTATAAGAGTAAACCATCAGAGATCTTGAAAGTAATAAGAGGACAACAAACAAACAACCTACCCAAGACCTCTTTAAAGAGATCTTGACGAACATAGTGTGCTTTGGTTACGGTTGAAACAAAGAAGGTTTATGTTGCGTTTGTGATAAGGAGATGGAAGAAATGTTATTATGATGCTGCATTTTTTATATGTAGGAAGAAGAGCTATTTAGGTGTGTAACTGCCATGGAAATATTAGGGTTGATTTATTTGATGTGTTGTGTTCGTTTGTTAAAGAGTTACAAGGTTGGAAAAATTGAATATGTGTATTATTTTGGAGAAAGAGATATTTGGTGACTGCAAGTTTTTTTTAGATGGAAAGAAGGTTGGATTTGGACCTTGAATGTGCGATGTGTGTTTAGTTTTTCTTAAGGAAGAACTTATATTCTAAAGGGTGTAGGGTTTGTTGTGGATTTGAGTTGGACATTAGATAATAATTATGGGTTTGCTGGATTTTTTAAAGTTGGGTTGCGAATTTTTANAAAATAAACTATGATTTGAAGGAAAAAGTCTAGCTAGGATTTTGCTTTTATTTGGGAAAAAGAATTTCACTTTCAGTCCTATAATATTACGGACTCCATACTATTAATGCTTTTAATAAAGGCCAACTAAAATATTGGTAACATTTAAAAACAATTCTTTAAAACTACTTTCGACTTCGTACCGACTCTCAGCCCCTTCCTCGTTGTAAAGTGTGAAAGCGACTAAATTCAGTTGTGTCACAACCCTAACTTAATTTATTCACTTTGTCACAGCCATATTACCGTTAGTTTTTAAGAGGAAATCTAGATGTAAGGTTTAGCAAGTGCTTATTTTTTTAATTTTTTTAATTTTTTTATTTTTTTGTGGTTCGAAAGTTATTACCCCCACTTTTTTAATACTTGACCTTTGGTAACGGACTTGTGTTTTAGAAGCATGTTGCCATAAACTTTTGCTTAGTATCAATTATTAGACTAAAATGCAGTATAAAAAAATTCTCATTTTAGACAAACTGAATCTTGCATCATAAAGAACCCAATCAAAGGTACAAACAAATATTAATAGGGTTTTGCATATACAAAAAATGATGACTTTTTCCGAATGACTAATCTGTACTTTCGTCACGTAAAATCGAGTTAGCTCGTGTGACACCCAACATAGTTAAGTAGGTTTCTATGCAATCCCCGATCACAAACTTGTGATTATAAGTAATTGTTTATTATGATGCAGTATTGTAATTTTCAATTTATACTACATATACCATTAACTTGCCGATGATGTTTTTGTCATAGAGAAAACTCTAAAATGCACCTTAAACTATTGTAGAAATTACCACAAAATTAGTCATTTCTGATGCGATAAATTCATATTATCAAATATTCAATATAAATTTAGCGGTTTCTGTAACAAAGAGATAGTATAAAAGAAAAAAAAATTTTAATTTCGAATCTTATAAAAAGAACCCAATAGTGAACATTACGTTTTGTCATGATATTCATTATATAAAATGTATATTCTTAACAAAATCAATCCACGACAAATACAACCAAATACGAGTATATTCGGTTGACATATAAAATTAATAATTACAAATTGCAAGGTTTTCAAAGGAGAGTATTGAGTTATTCAATTACCTTATATCCATGTTTACTTTGTAACAAACCAGTCAATATTGAGGATGGTAAGAAAGCATTTTTGCTTTTATGTTTTTGTTTGTTAACTAATTTATTATTATGTATAATTTTTATTTATTAAAAAGTACATCGTTCCATACACGTACTCGAACTGCAGACCTAAACGATCTCACATCTAAGTTTTAGGATCATTTGTAAACAGCTCGCACGGTGAACATTAATGAAAAATGCCTTAATTGACAGACACACCATTCCTATAAAATAGTCGTAAACGGAGTCGAGGTCGAACTCATTTATAATAGTTTTTTAGTTATCACAGATTCAAGCTGATTCTTAATTAATACAATATAAATAAATATTAAAAATGTGTAAACGGGGTAAAGCAATTTTTAGGCTGAACGGGCCGAGTCCGTTTTAAACCAGACTTGTTTCTGGTTTTACCAAGTCTGATCCTTTTAAAGCAGCTCAACTCAACTTAGCTCAGCTCACTTTTTATTATTATAAAATTGTAAAAGATCTAACCCTTAAGAGCAGTGCAGCACGTGGTATACGCCATACGAAGTGGCGTTATGCCCCATTTTAACGCGGCGTTATCTAGCGTTAGTTGATGTGTTTGGCCTGCGTTCAAGGTTGCGTTAACGTGGCACGTAGTCAATCTAGGGACGTGGCGTTAAGGTGAGAAAATGTTAAGAAAGAAAATGCAATTTGGCCCCTCATGATTGAAAGGTGTGTGTTCTTGTTGTGGTTAACTGGTGTGGGTGCATTTGTCAGTGTGTGGTGGTGTTACGTGTGTGTACAGGTTTACACAATGGAAGAATGATGAGCAAGTTTCAATGTTGCAGTTAGTCCCTGTGGTAGTGTGGTTACAGTTCTAATCCCTATAGTTATAAAAGCAGTTTTTTTTTTTTTTTTTTTTAGATCGTAATTTTTTTTTTAATTTGTAATATATATATTAATATATATATATATTATATATATTAGTATACGTTACTATATATAGTATAGTATATATATTATATTTTCGTGTAACTCTTTTTTTTTGCGTATGTAATATATTTAAAAATAATGTATGGTTTTAAAATAAGTATTAGTTTTAGTTTGGGGTTGAAATGAAAAATATTGAAAAGTTTGAGTTATTGTGAGTTTAAGGTTGAGTTATTGTTCGTGGTGTTTTTTGTGAGTTAAAAGTTAAAGTGTTAAAGCTGTATGGCGCTGAGTTTTAAAGTGTTTAACTCGTGTTACCATTGCACCAATGCTCCTTAAAGGTGAGTAGTTTGACATTCAAAAAAAGATTGCAAGTTGAAACGTCACTGAGAACGTACCTACACATGGGTGACTATCATGTTTTCCTAAAAACAAACTACATTTTTACTACTGCATATAATGCATGGAGCACTCTCTCTCCAAAATTTTCTTCAGATTTAACAAGAATACATGCATGGTTCTCAACACTTTAATGCAACATAATTTTTCAGAAAGTACAACAAAAGTAAGCATATTGTACAACAAAAAACAAGCGTGGTGCGTCATTTTAAGACCAAAATTCTATCAAATATAACATTAATGCTATTAAACGGTTAGTCATTAAAACCATTACCCGCATAAAAAAAAATACAATCAATCAAGCATTGTTTAAACTTATTTTGAGCACAGAAGATAATAAAAAAGTACTATCCAACACATATAATTAATACACTATTATTTACCTTTCGACCTAAAATACACAACCATTTTACCCCAAGTACATCAAATTAAGCTTCCAAAATGATTAAAACCTTCCAAAAACAACAAATCTAAAAACAGTAGTCAAATGAATGAAAAAAATGAAAACGTATTTATACTAAATGATTCAAAAGTAAAAATTCACAACCTAAAGTCAACAATAATTTACAGAATCCAAAATCCATACAGACAGATCAACATCTACATACTGTCCACATACACCTTACAATGAATAAATAAGAAGATCCCATTCACACAAACTAATCTTATCAAACAACCCGAGACTTGTAAATTATAAAAAATCCATCCTTCTATTTTAATTACTCCATAGTGTTTGTTAAAACAAAGTATAAGAAACCATTCAGAATCTTAAAGTAATAAGAGAATACAAAACAAACAACCTACCCAAACTCTTAAAGAGATCTTGACGAACAAGTGTGCTTTGGGTTACGGTTGAACCAAAGAAGGTTTTGTTTGGCGTTTGTATACAGGAGAGGATAGAAATGTTATTATGATGCGGCATTTTTTATATGTAGAGACAGAGCATTTATCGGTGTGTAACTGCCATGGAAATATTACGGGTTGATTTATTTGATGTGTTTGTGTTCGGTTTTGTTAAAGAGTTACAAGTGGAAAAATTGAATATGTTATATTTTTGGTGGAAAGAGATATTTGGTGACTGAAGTTTTTGTTTAAATTTGGAAAGAAGGTTTGGATTGGCATTGAATGTGCGATGTGTGTTGAAGTTTTCTTAAGGAAGAACTTATATTCTTGAAGGGTTGTAGGGTTTTGTGTGGATTTAGATTGGAACATTTAGAATAAATTATGGGTTTGGCTGGATTTTTAAAGTTGATGACGAATTTTAGTTGGTATTGAGCTAAATCGAAAAATTTTGTTAAAATATTGTGAGTTTGGGCCCTTATCTAACTATCTTCCACATTATTACCGTGTATCGTTTTTATATTTTTTAAAGTATCGCATTGGCCTTTACATTATTGTATGATACAGTTTTTTTTTTTTTTTTTTTGTTTTTTTTTTTTTTTTTTTTTTTCCTTAAAATCTGGCTATTTGTAAAAATTATTGTCACAAAACGCATATAGTTAAAAAACGTTGCTTGCAAAAATTTTAATTTCATGGTACCCGCCGTCGCATCGCGCGTGTACCCTGCTAGTATCTCGTAACAAGTGTTCATTTGTAAATGTACGAAGTTTTAAGTTTTAACAATATCACACTTGTAATCAATAAAATATCATGTTTACGTATTAAAATCTCTTTTGATTAGTTAAAGTTAGTGTGAAAAAAAGAGGCTACGAGGCTAATTAATCGTCGCTTAAACGTTATTGGGTTACCAACCTTTTCGAGTTGTGTCAATCTGCCAACCATGGTCAACAGCGGTTAACGATGGTCAAATTTGCCGAAAACTTGCATATATTGCCGAAAATACTCAAAACTTGCAGTAGACTAGTTTTAATCACTTATAGTCGATGTTTACATATAATAAAAGGTTTTCTTTTCTTTTTTTTTAAGGAAAATATTGCCGGAAATATCCAAAACTTGCCAAAAATGACAATACGATTAATCACCGATTAATCCCGCCTAAACCGATTATAAGCTAAAAAAAAGATCGACCGTCTGACTACCTATTCGCGATTTTTGCAACCTTGGTTAAAATACAAAATAAAATTTCAAAATACTCACTCAGTCTCAAAATTATAGTTCATATTTCATTTTTGAGATGTCTTAAAATAGAGTTAACTACATTTTTGGTCCTTGTGGTTGTATCAAAATACTTTTGGTCCAATTTTCAAAAAACGTGAGATTTCAGTCCAAAAGGCATAGTTTTGTTCCACTTTTGGTCCAATTTTCTAACGGAGTTAGTTTAGTCGTTTAGTCTAATTGTAAAATGGCAACATTAGTCCTTTAACCTAACGGTCGTTTGCAACGTTCGTCCTTTATACCAAAGATCGTTTGCAATGTTTGCACCGTTAGTCCTTTCAGTTAGTTAGTCTTTTAAAAATAATTGTTCACTTTCCTTTTTAAGTAAAAACTAAGGGTGTGTTTGTTACGAGGGTTTTGGACCCAAGGAATCATATGATTACTTAAAACAATTGTTTGGTTGGTGCTTTTCAAAAAAAGTAATGAAACTATGTTTAGAAACCCATTCCACACCATGTAGGTGGTTTTTGAAGGATTCCCTTATGACACACACTTATCCACCACACAATTCATCTTTTAGAGGATTGGGTGTGGTGAAGAGGCAAACCTCTTCGTTTGGGTCCCACACATGCCACATCATCCCCACACCTCTTCACAACTAACCCCCTCCTCACCAACAACTAACCTCAACTTCTTCATTTGGGCCTCACCACTTACAACTTTATTTTTTTTTTCATTTCATTAAATAAAATAAATTCATTTAACTAATTAATAAAAATAATAAAACACACTAATTTTATTTCATCCAAATTAAAACGTTACAATACGATACGAAAAAAAAAACGATACGAAAATAAAAACATACGATACGAGAATAAAAAAAACAACACATAATACTAATAAGAAAATTAAACATTTTATTCGTCGTCGTCGTCGTCGTTGTCACGAGGGAGATTACTGTATTTCTTTGTTATCAATGCTTGTCTTTGGCGAATGATCCTTGCTCTTATCGGGTCATTAACCAGGGTCGGATCTAACATGAGCAACTGCATTTCCTGCATCTCCAACACCTTTTCCTGTGCCTCCAACATTTTTTGCTCTTTCTCCAACGCCTTTTGTTCTCTCGCCTTCTTCATCTCAAACATAGCCACTTGAGCGTCTTTCGCTTGCCCATACTTTTCGGATAGTTGTCCCGAAAAATTACTCGTTTGACTCTCACCGGAGCTCGCCGCGCTCGACGTTTCCGACTTTTGTTTCTTTCCAGGTCGTCTAGTGGTTCTTTCGGGACGAGGTCGCTTGTCTGGCCCGAATATGTCATCAAGACATGTAACGTCTATGGGATCTTCAGCGTCCCATTTCGGGTAATGCTTCAAAACATCCCAAACGTGTTTATAGTTGAAACCCCTCGTACCAAAGCATTCTTCAAAGCTCTTTTTTGCATTCTCGATTTGATCACGATCATTTTCACCACTCGACGGCCAATATGCTTATAAATAGCGTTAAATTTTTGGCAGTCGCCATTTAGCCTCGATCATTTACCGGTTAGCATATTTTTAGTACGAGGGTCACCAACAGTTCGCTCGTTGAATGCTTCATGAATTTCGTTCCAAAAGTACTCGTCACTTTTGCTATTCCCCATTTCTTCGTCTTGGGACGTTTCTATCTACGCTTCCGCAAGAAGCTTTTCTTCTTCCTTGGTCCATCTACGACTAACACGAGTTTGACCGTAGTCTTCCAAGTCATCATCATCGTCGGCGTCTAAATCAACAACTTTTTTTGCTTTTTGGGATTTGGTTTTTTTGCCTCGTCCTTTGGCCGGTGAACGTGGCTTAGGTACTTTCGGTTGTTGGGGTTGTTGTGGTTCGAGTTGTTGTTGTGACGGAGGAGTAGGAAAAGTGGATGCAACATTCGGGTTGTAAAATTGGGGTGTCGGATTGAATTGGCCTTGAGATGCGAATCCTTGTTGAAACACAAATTGTTGGTTACGATAAATTTGATTTGGATCGAATTGTTGGGAACCATATGGCGATTGAGGAGAGTTATTTTGCGACGGGGGAGTAGAGGAGTTTGACGATCCCCGTATTGATGTTGGCTTGACGTTAGTAGGTTCGTAAAAAAGCCCGGTTGGTTTGGGTTTTGAGACATTTTTTTGATTATGTGGAGAAGAGATGTAGAGTTGGTTGAAATGTAGTGAGGAGAAGTGAAATAGATTTGGTATTTATAGAGTTTGTGTGTGTTAATTTTATAAACAAAACACATTAAAAAATAAAAATAAAATAAAATAAAATAAAAAATTTGACCGTTTGATTTACAAACGGTATAAAAAAAAATCGACCGTTTGTATATATTCCACTGCCACATGTACCTTTTGTCAGATTTAATCTTCGTCGGGGAAGTGAGGAGGAAGGAAACGGCAAGCTCCAACGAGGGGGGGCGGTGTGGCGGCGAACCACGGCGAAGCTCGGCGAGCTGCCACGTCTGCTCGGCGAAGGTGAGCTCGCCACCACACCGAATGCTCTTACTTTAATGTTATTTGTCTTTTTGTTATAACTTTTAATGAGTCAAACAATTAATATCATTAAACAAATATATAAATTAAATAATTATTAATTTTCTCTTTCTTATTTTTCTTTCAAACCATTCCCAAATTTAAATCCGATTCTAAACTCACTTACAAACCAAACGGGCCTTAAAGAATATATTAGCGGTCTCATTTTTATTAAAATTTCTAATAATTTTGTGACGGAGTGAGTAGTAACGTACACTCTTATCGTGTCGGACGGTGGGAGCATCTATTTTTGTTGTTTCAAATTTGTCATGGAATCATGGATATACAAGTAGCACCATAGCAGAAAGATGGCCAACATGAAATGGTAAATTTTCTCATGATTACTCTCCTAAATTGACCTTACATTCAAACAACCATCATTACAACTTTCGAGATTATTAACTGACGTTGACATTGACATTGACATTGACACCAACAACTACCATTAAAAAAATAATAATAATAATAATAATAAATAATAATAATACTCCGGCCAAACACCCGCCTTAGCCGCCGTCCTGAAATATACCAAAAGTATTTGTCATTTTCCTTTTGTATCTTCTTCTTACTAATCCCTCCGTTCACGTCATTCGGAACTTTCTTTTTTATTCTTCTTTTTATAATTAAAAATAAAAGTGTGTTGTTGTGTATCTTGAACACAAAAACAAAGTATGAAAATGAAACCCAAAGACCAAGTCAACTTCCACTCATTTTCTGCTATAACTACCTTCTTATTTCCTTTTTTCAAACTAACTACTAGTTCTTGCTACTTTGTTTTTCACGTTTCATAAAGTCAATTTTGCAGTCCTTTTGTTGAATTGCCCACCAACTGTTCGACGAATTGTCTCAAAGAAAATTCAACTATTTTTTTTTTTTGGTTTAATTAAGTTAGATTGACTAAATTTCATAAATGGTATCTGTTTTTTTAACTGTTTTATTGGTTTTAAGTTTTGGGTAGTTGAATTTGATTATTTATGCATGATCTTGAGCTGTGATGCAAGTTTTGTGAAGATCATAGTTGCCCACAAGTATTTGATATGTAACTGATAAAGGGTATTAGCTTTTTTTACTTTTTTGTGTGTGTGTAAATTAGCTATATTGGTTTATCTAGAGTGATTTGGTAAGATTGTTTGAAACTGATTTATGCATGATCTTGAGCATAGTTCCAAATTTCAATTTCCAGGTGTTATGTCTTGTGTGTATTAGCCTTAATTTGACGGATTATAAGTTTGTGAATTTTTTTTAAAGAATTGGTTTTTGCGGTCTGGGGTTGTCGTAAAATGGAGGGTAAAAGCCTTTGTGATGTTGTATCTGAACCTGATGAGGCAAGTAGTAGTGTAATTAAAGATTCGTTAACTTTTTCGGAGTTATCTCACTCTACGCGTAAATTAAGTTTAGTTCTTAGCGAATTTAAGGAAAATAAGATTATGGAGAGTTCGCCTATTAGAAGTGCGGTTGATTCGCTTGAAACGGAGTTGCAAAGGGCTAAGGCTTTGGTTGCAAGTCCTAGGTATTTGTCGTCACCGAATAAACGAATTGAAGAAATTACGGAAAATCTTGGTAGGTCTATTGGGCTTGTGTTGTTTGCTAGTCATGACGTATCGATGACGGGTAAAGAGAAACTTGAGGCTTTAAGGAGAGAAATGATGAGTGCTGTGCAGTTTAGTGCTGCGAGTTCGGATAGTAGATCGGATTTTCTAGAGGATGTTGAAACGAAGGGGACGGAGTCGGATTATGAAGAGGAGAATTTTGTTGGGGAGATAGTTGAAGTGGAAAAAGATGTATCGTGTTCTAGTGCTGAGGAAGTTGCTTTGCAGCTCAAGTGTGGAGACGATGACCAGCTAAAAGTTGCACTTTTAGCATTAAATGCGTTAATAAGAGATAATGAGGCTGCTAGTGAATGGATAGATTCTGAGGGTGTTATTCGGATTTTGTTCAGTCGGTTGAGTTCTACGACGTCAGTTAACCGGTTGAGTATCATTCAAAATCTTAGAAGTTTTGTTGCACAAAATGATGAAATTAAGGTACGTGCATTTTCTTCTCCTTTTTCGTTTTCAGTGTGTGTTTATTTAGTTAGCCAAATAATATGCAGAACAAGTAAGTTGGTCAAGATTGCGACATATACTGGTTGCGTGTATGTGTTTACTTAGCCAAATATGTGCAGAACAAGATGACAGAGGTAGAGTATTTGTCAGCGCTCGTCAAATCATTGACCCGGGATGTGGACGAACAGAGGGAGGCGGTAGGCCTATTATCAACTTTGTCTGATGTTTCTGCTGTAAGGAGAAGGATTGGAAGAATTCAAGGATGTATAGTTATGTTGGTTGCCATTTTTAATGGTGAAGATCAAACAGCTTCCCATGATGCAGGGAAGTTGTTGGCTGCATTGTCAAGCAATAATCAGAATGCACTTCATATGGCAGAAGCGGGTTATTTCAAGCCACTTATAAAGTATTTAACCGAAGGTATTTTAAAATAAGCCTTTAGTTCCTTTATGTCATGAATCAACTTTCTAAATGCATCTTCATTTGATTCTGTTATTGGGTACCTGCTTAGTTTAGGCTTGCAGATTTCTTGATTTCCGACAAATATTACATAGAAAACTAGTCAACTTTCTTCTGAAATCTGTATTGGGTAGCCAGGCTTTAAATTCTTTGATTTAAGGCATATATGTAAGATAATTGGTTCTAATATGACAGGTTAGAAAAAGCATGCATGGTCAAAAGTGATTGACATAGCATCATCTCTATACCTCATACTGAGTTTTATTTTTCAGTGGTTACCTTTACCCAAAAGAAAAAGTACGAAAAGTTGGTTAATTTGTAGCATTTAGCCCTCTAAAATATAGCCAGTTTTTACCTTTCAATACATAACATTTGTGTGGAATGAAGAACCAACATTTATTTCCGGATGGTATATGATTTAACACTTGCAATAATTGATTGATTACATGATACATCCTTACAGGATCCGACATGAGTAAAATTCTAATGGCAACAGCGATTTCAAGAATGGAACTTAGAGACGAAACCAGAGCTTCCATTGGAGAAGATGGTGCAATCCCACCCTTAGTCAAAATGTTCAAAGAAGGAAAACTTGAAGCTAAATTATCATCTTTAAGTGCACTACAAAACTTATCTACCTTAAAAGAAAACACCAATAGGTTAATCAATTCAGGAATTGTTCCATCACTCCTTCAACTCCTATTTTCTGTAACATCTGTTCTCATGACTCTTCGTGAACCCGCATCCGCCATTTTAGCACGGATCGCTAAATCCGATACTATGCTTGTCAACCATGACATTGCCCTTCAAATGTTCTCACTTCTTAGTCTTTCGAGTCCCATCATTCAACAACATCTCTTAGAAGCATTAAATAGCATTGCTTCTCATTCTAGTGCTTCAAAAGTTAGAAGGAAAATGAAGGAAAATGGATCAATTCAACTCCTTTTACCCTTCCTTACGGAAACAAATCATGAAATTAGGATCGGGGCATTTAAATTGATTCACACATTGTCTAAAGAGTTATCAGATGAACTCATGGAACAATTGGGGGAAACTAATCTTCTTAATATTGTAAACATCCTTTCATCTTCAACATCCGAGAGTGAAAAAACTACTGCTGCTGGGATTCTGTGTAATCTTCCCATTAATGATAAGAAAGCTACAGAGATACTCAAGAAGGCAAACTTATTACCCATTCTCGTGTCCATAATGACTTCAAAACCAGCAACTTCAACAGCCCTCTTATCACATCATTTGATTGAGAATATTGCAGGTATAATAATGAGATTTACCATCACATCCAATCTAAAACTGCAGCTTTACTCAGCTGAAAATAGGGTAATACCGGTTCTTGTAAAGATGCTGTCAGAAGGGCCGATAATTGCTAAATGTAGGGCTGCCACTTCACTAGCACAGTTATCAAAGAACTCCTTAAACCTCAGAAAGTCAAAAAAGTCGACGTGGTTATGTGTTCCTCCTTCCGCAGAAGCGTTTTGTGAAGTTCATAATGGCTACTGTTTTGTCAAAAGCACTTTTTGCTTGGTGAAGGCAAACGCGGTTTCTCCATTGATCAAAATCTTGCAAGGTAGCCAAAGGGAAGCTGATGAAGCTGCTCTTGAGGCTTTATCGACTCTTTTGCAAGATGAGATATGGGAAAACGGGTGCAGTTGTATTGAGAAAATGTCAGGAATTGAAGCTATTATAAAAGTGATTGAATTGGGGAGTATAAAGACTCGAGAAAAAGCAGTTTGGATATTGGAGAGGGTTTTCAGAGTTGAAGATTATAGAGTCAAGTATGGTGAATCTGCGCAAGTGGTGCTGATCGATCTTGCACAGAACGGTGATACACAGTTGAAACCAATAGTAGCTAAGTTGTTAGCGCAACTTGAACTTTTGCAGGTTCAATCTAGTTACTTTTAATTTTTTTCTGAATTATACAAGTTGGTGATATGCTGAATTTTTTTCTGACATATTGCCTTCTCACAATCATTTTTTGGGTTCTTGATTACCTATAAAAGGTGTGGATTTCTGGATTGTAATATACAATACATGAAAGTGTAAATCGATTGATTCATGAGTTTGTATAAAGAAAAACATCGCATTTTTTGGAGGTTATTTATTAGTGCAACTGTCTGGTTTAAACTAAGAAATCATAACTCAATACTCTAAGCTGTTTTGAAATTACCACCTCTATCGACTACATTTGCATAAAACATATATTCTTATAACATAGGATTAACTACTAGAATCTGAAACGTGGCAACAAACTGAAACTTCATTCATGCTGCATTAATAGATCACTGGCTTCCAACTCAACCGTATAATCTTGAATATTATTTGAGCCACAAATCTTGTTGATCATGCAAAATCACAATTGAAGACTGTTCACAAGAAGTTAAGATCCTATAATCGGCTATGTTGAGATAAGGGAAATCAAAGACAGGTTCAACTTCATTGGCCGTTGCAGGCCATTGGTAAAAACAACATATATGTCTTATATGCATAGCAGGCCTTTGGAAACAACAGGACTATCTATAGCAGGGCACATATTGATAAGAGGTCTTGTTCTTTTCACCACTATGTTTAAGCAAAGATTCTGTGTTTGTGATAACTAAGAATCCAAATATCAATTATAAAAGTTACAGAGGGTTCAACTAGTAATCGACTGATCGGCATGTAATGAAAGATCAGCAAGGCATACTCTTTAAAAGTGCTTACACTCAGGTCACGAAGTCATCATTTTAGTATTCAGAAGATGGCATACGAGCACCAATCATAGAATAGAATGGACTAATGCCATTTAAATGCATTAACATCATAACAATCGTTGTGCTAACAGTTATCGACATGTTAGCACAAATACCACGGGCCACATAAATAAACATATGATTGAGAAAAGTAAAACTGAGGTACAAATGGGATCTAAATACACATGTTTGATGCCACACTTGTATATGTTTTAACTTCACTAATTTTTAACCCAAGTCTTATGGGTATACCATCTTATTCTTCATCATAGTCTTCATCTTCCTCATCCAACCGTGAGTTTATTTGTGCCAGATTATGAGTATCAATCGCCATCCTATCCATTTCTGATAGTGACAACCCAAGATAATCTTCGTTTTTTAGTTCAGCATCCTTCGCCACTAATGAACCGCCACTACCTGTACCAGGAATCGGTTGTGGCAGTGGTGATGGAGTAGGCGGTTGTATGGTAGCTACACCATCCATAGCGTCAACCACTTTGTTAGTGTTTTCACCAATCCCAGCATTCAGATCAAAGTCCCGACCACCATCACTGCCAGCCACTTCAACTTTCAAGGTCTTGAGTGAGTCTAGATTGGGGTCAACTGACCCCTGTGGGTTCAGACCCTGGTTGATTATAGGATGAACCAATGGTGCGCAAGGTTCTAGTTGTACCTCCATTTGGGGAGGCTCGCGTTCCGCTGATGCTCTGCCACGACCTCTGCCTCTTCCTCTACCACGGCCTCGGCCCCTACCATTGGTGCTTGTTTGCCTTGCTTCATGCTGCATTAAAAGTGTGGCTTTAGTTTACCAAATGAATCACTTAGAAATATAGTATTAGGTAAGTGTGAATCACTTGCTACGATGCTTCAACCATAGCTTAAAGATAGAGGTAGCAATTCCAACCCGTTTACTTAACATTCAGCCGATTTGGTTTTTTATCTCGAATCTTTAACAGGTCTAAAGAGTAACAGTTTAATATACACAGCTAAAAAGGAAACGGGTCAAATAGGTCAACCTAGTCTAACGGGTCATAAGTCGCTCCAATGTTCAGAACTTTCTAAAACGCGTTTTATTAAGAATGTTATTTTAAATATAGCTTTTATAATTTTATTTATGACATTAATCATCAATCAAATTAAAAAATGGACAAATAAATTGTCAATGGGTAGGCCCAATCAGACCAGTTTTGACCCAAAATCAATCATCCGACTTCTACTAAAAGATATATACATAGTTTTCATCATACACGCTTGATACTGGGAATTTGACACAAGACAAACTTTTACCAGCCTGTTTCTCTTCAACTCTTCATCACTTTCATTCATTTCATCTGCGGCAGCTTTCCTGAAAGATATTTAAATTGCATTAATATTTGGCTGTTTATTGTATTTTAAAAGAATAAACAAAGTCACTAAAGAACGATGAGAATAATACTTACTTCCTCTTTATCATGGCACGATCATCAACACCAGCATCAGAATGACCATAATCAGGGACCTTGTTGACAACTTCCCTCAGAAAATCAAACACATTGTAACTTTGCACACAATGCTTTCTGAATTAAACCGAAAAATTAAATTAATATTTTTCACATAAAATAAAACAAATTGATGTTTCTCATGAAAGTCATATTTTTCAAAAACAAGGTCATGAAAGTCATATAAATTGATTTTTTTTTTTTAATAGAATAAATTGATGTTTTCCACAGAAGTCATAAAAATTAATGTTTATCCACAAAAGTCATAAATTGATGTTTTTCATAAAATCAAATAAATTGATGTTTTATACAAATGTCATATTCATTGACGCTTTTAACAAGATCTAATAAGTTGACGTTTTCTCAAAAAATCATAAAACCTTTAGTTGCAAAAGTTGCAATGTTATGTCAGAAACAACACACTGCAATGATTTAAAATACCAAAACAATGCTTTTTACTGACCCGTTAATCCTTAAGACTCAGGTTAAAGGAGGACTTACAAATGCAGCGAGTTAACAGTCTTTGCGCCTCTGCACAGAGTTATATCATATGTACGATCACAAAGATCTTGCAAAAACAATTCCAAAGCTTTGGCTGAAAAATATTCCAATCAAGTAAGAACATAGCACGTCTTATATTGATCATAGAGTGCTACAAGCCTACAATAAGGTGGTGTTTGTTTTAGCTTATTTGATGGGCTTATGAAAAGCTAATAAGCTCATTTTTTAAGGCTTATCAGCTTGAACTACTCAAATAAGCTCAATAAGACCGTTAAAAGAAGCTAAAACAAGCACCGCCTTAAATACTTACAAACTAAAACCGGGACTGCCAAGGCAATTTTTCCCACATCCTCGTCAGCTTGCATTATCTTTTTGATCCGCGCCTGCAAACAATAGCTCTATATTATTAGTCCTCAAGGAGCCTGTCGTAAAATAACATATTTATGAGTTCACCAACATTCACTAACGCGTAAAACATCTTAATCGATTACGAAACCTAGTTTAAGCACACATTATGTTGTATGATACAAAATTTGTCCCCTAAAACTCTAAAAGGATTGATAACTACAATTTCACACTAGACCTCAAATCAGCGGTAATAAACCCCCAAAAGAATATCGGCAAGTTCGGTATCACATAATACCAAGTGACAATTAAATTACAGTACCAAGGAGTGTTTGTCTAACCTTATATTTGGCTTATGTTTCATAAGGAGATCATGGCTTATAAATGATAAGCTTATAAGCCCTTGTAAATCAGCTTATTAAAATACACAAATAAGCTCATAAGTGATAAGCCCCTTATAAAAGGTAAAACAAACACCACCTATGTAACCTTACGTAGCTAGTCCAAAGATTCAAACTTTCAAAATCATAGTCATAAATGATTCGAGAATTTTCAAATGCAAAAACCAATTTCTTCACTCTAACATATGGGACCATTTTATTAAAAAAAACATAAATTATGAAATTGAAAAGATGTGAAAAGCAAATTAGGAAAAAGAAAGTTACAGCAGGGAAACGGGTATCGAGCTTCTTCTTCATGGCAAAAGCCTTAAAAAATACTAGTAATTTTTTGAAAAATAAGATGGGAATTTGTAATGTGGGTCAGATTCGAATTATGAAATGAGAAGAGTAAGATCCATTGTGTAATTCATGAGTATGTGGTTAGCTAAAACCTATTTCCAAACGCCACTCATTCAATTTCACTTTTCCAAGTGACGTAAATAGTTTGTGTTTTCGTTTTTCTATTTTAATAAAAATAAATAANTTTATCTCACTCCGTCCTTTTATTTTCGGTTAGAGAGTATATTAATCATTTTCGTTTTTTAATTTAACCTCTAACTTCAAACGCACATACCTTTAAAATGACAAATTAAAAAAAAAAAAAAAAAAAAAAATTGATTTCACCACAGTTTTTAAAATTAAATTCTCTTTAATTTTGTATGCATTTTGATATATGAATCCCAATTTTTTTTTAGCCTTTTAAGTTAGTGTTGATTTTCTTGAATTTTTTGACATTTTCGGCTCTAATTTTGTCTAGTTTAAAAGCCGAATTATGCAATACTTAAAACACGAAAGTTGTAGTTTTTTGGCCATTCTTTACCCAGAATTTTGACTCACTCAAATCCGATATGATATGAGTGAGATATCGCACGTTAAATATGACGTCTTAGTTATATTTAGTGCACACAAAGTGTTTTATAAAATCCCTAAAAGAGATTTTTCTTATAAAAGTACATTTAAATGCACTAATTAATATACCACAATACATCTTTTGTTATTTTTTGCTTTTTTTAACTGATGAACAAATACTAAATAATGAAAAGAATAACTGATAACAAACAACCAATTGGTAAATTGATTAACAATGTGACTATAACTGATGAACATTGTGATTTTTTTTATACAATTGATGAACATTATGATTTTTTTTATTTTTTTATTTTTTTTGTTAGAAAATTGATGAAGAACATAAGCTAACTTATGAACATTGTAATATAACTGATGAACATAAATAAAGAGAACTGATGAACATTGTAATAAATTGATGAACAACCATTTTTATTGATGAATAACACTTTTTATAGATAAACAACACTTTTCATTGATGAACAAATGAACAACTCTTTTTATTGATAAACAACACTTTTATATTGATGAACAACATTTTTTATTAATAAAAAAAAGTAAATCTTTTGCGAGGGTAAGAATCTTAATGCCATAAGTCTTAATAAAAAAAAGTAAATCTCTCGTGAACAAAACGTCATTTTTAATGAATAAAAGTAAAACGGGTGAAGCTCATAAACAAAAGTAACATGGGAGAGAAAGTTAATAAACAAAATTATATTTTGATGAACAAGATTAACTGATGAACAACAGTTAATTAATTAATTAACTGATGAACAACAGTTAATTAGTTCATATGTCTTGAACAAGATTACCTAATGAACAACTCTTACTGATGAACAATGCTTTATTGATGAACAAGATTAACTGATAAACAAAGCTAACTGACGAACCAAACATACAACTTTTTTTTTAAAGTAACGATTAAAAAACATCCATTTTTGAATTTTATATTAATAAAATGATTAATAATGCGTTGTGGTACAAAAATTAGAGCATTTAACGCAATTTTAACACTAAAAATCTAAGTTAGACATTTCATCAAACACCTTGTGTGCAACAAATGACTAAAACGCCATCTTTAACGTGCGATATCTCACTCATATCAATCGGATTTAAGTGATTCAAACTTCTGGATTAAGAGTGAATCAAAGTCTACAACTTTCATGTTTTAAGTATTTCATGATCGGCAATTTTGAAGGTAAAAAATAGGGTCGAAAATGGCAAAAACATCAAAAAAATCAAGACCCAATGAATATGTAAAAAAAAAAAAGTTTCGAAATAATTAACAAGATTTATACCAAATTAAAGAGAATTAAAACTTCAAAATTGTGGTTAAAAGAAAAAATGAGTTAAAAGACAAAAACACCCTTTGACCGAAAATAAATTAAATAATAATAATAATAATAATAATAATAATAATAATAATAATAATAATAATAATAATAATAATAATAATAATAATAAATGACTAGATCTCAATCCAACGGAGGATACTTTTTTAACTTTTTGATTTTTGTTTATAAGGATCCCAAACCTTTTTTCCATTACCATTGCTGCATAGTATTTTATAAAACAAGAAATCAAAAATACCCCAAAACACCAAGTTATCCCTTTTATACGGACTCAAACAAAAAATAAAGAAAGGGAAATAACGCGTATACCCTCCATTCTCAAAGCAGGACAGAGGGATGATAATCGAAATGAGAACTCGTTTCTCTCTCTTAAGGTTAGGGTTTGATCATCGGCTCAAGTAGTAAGTGTTATTTTCAATTGTATCTTGCTACTTTTAATCATATCTTGTACTTTCTTTTAGGGTTTAGGTAGAATAGAATGGATCTTTGGGAACCAGATGATTTAGAAACTGTTCAGGAGCGAGACGAAATCCTAAGAGAACATATGCGAGTTTCATTACAAGTGTTTAACAATTCTAGGTTTTTGATTAAATTTAAGGAACAGTTGGAACAGGTTATTCGTTTAGTGCTACCTTTAGGAACTCACAAGCTAATAATGTATGAGATAGGAATTTGAACAAATAATCTGAATAAGAGAAATAGGAAGTCAAAAAAGAACAAGGACAAGACGAGCTTGTGAAAGAAGAAGGGAAAGTGACGGAAGTAGAAAAAGTAGAAGAGGAAAGAGGAAGTGGATGAGACAATAAGATATACACACATGTTAAGACGTAACATCCAAAGGTTTGAGATTGATACTTTGTTCTTTTTTGACTTCCTCTTTCTCTTGTTCTTTTAAATACCTTTTACGGTCATTTCCAATCAAGACGATATTTTCTATACTCTCCCATGTGCGATTTGCACCTAAAAGGTTGTTATAGAGAAAACGAGGACAATGTGGCATGTAGAACAGAATAGGTTTGTTTCCGACCTATATCTTATGCCATTCATCATGTTGAATACAACTAAACCCTAGGTCAACCAAGTAATCAATTTCGGTCTGAGTAAGCGTAGGGTCAAAGAACTCACACTCTCCAATCTAATTCAGTTTTTTTTCATCCAAATAGCAAGTGAAAGCTGCAAACGGGGTCTGCTCTTTTGTTCAAAATTCCCTATCCCATACATTATTAGCTTGTGAGTTCCTAAAGGTAGCACTGAACGAATAACCCGTTCCAACTATTCCTAAAATTTAATCAAAAACCTAGAATTGTTACACACTTGTAATGAGACTCGCATATGTTCTCTTATAATTTCGTCTCGCTCCTGAATAGTTTCTAAATCATCTGGTTCTAAAGATCCATTCTATTCTACCTAAACCCTAAGAGAAAGTAACAAGATATGATTGAAAGTACAAGATACAATTGAAAGTAAAACGTACTATTAGTGATAGTTATTGTGCTGATATGTTGGTGGAAGTGGGGTTGGGGCATGTATTTCTTATCCATGTTTATGGTAATATTATGTAATATACCACTCCGGGATTCAGTTGGCTCAAGGTACTAATAGTTGCCAAGTTGGTGCTTTTAAAAGTATTATTAGTCGATCTTATGGCCTAATTGATTTTCTTATTGAGATGGCCGGTGCATCTTTTTTGATCAGAGAACATCCTTTACATGGAATTAATAAAAATTTCCGTTGTTATAAAATTTACTTATTAGTAAGGCTTTTATTTGAATGATCTTCATTTCTATACCCTTGTTGCAATTGTACTTTTTTCTCTCCACCAACCTCGATGTTTTGATCTTTTAGACTGCATTTGAAATTTGGAAATGAACAAGTTGTCTTTGAACACTAAATGTATATATTTCTATGGTCAAAACACATAATTACCGCTTAATTTCTGGACATAAATCTGTCATACTCCCATGAACCTTGGATAGAAGTAGACAGTTTCATACAAATTGTTGGTAAAATTTAGTATACTTGAGGGATAAAATCATACTTGGAAATGGGTTTGGAGGTACGGAGTGTACACCCATAAGCCCCTGATTACCCTGACTGAAATAGTGGTTAAGCAGTGATACTGTTGATAGTGCTATGTTCCTGCTGATAGATGTTTCAGCTGATAGTACTATGTTCCTGCTGATGAGCAGAGTTTCTGCTGATAGAGTGTTGGATAAGAATGTAACTGACTTGACCTATTCAAAACAGTTACATCTGCACTCATGACCACGTTTAATTGGTCATGTAACCACTATTTAGTGGCTATAATGGGGATAATTATGTAGAGATTAATGGGCCGATTAATTCTCATAATTCCATTTGACTAGCCATGAGTATCTTCCTATAAATAGGAAATCAAATAATGCATGAAGAAGACACAGAAAACAAAAACACTGAAATACGCAAGGGTTATTGATTTGTGCCTAATTCAATAACAAACATTTGGTCTTATCCCAAGTAGATATTCGTGATACCCAGGTATTAGGGTCGAATAGTTTACTTTGGAAAGTGATAACACGATTCCAAGTGATATCCGGTAGCCATTTATTTGGTACGTAGTTAGGCTATTGATTATCTTAACCTTGTTCTGGGCCATTAACCTCCAACAATCAAAGTAAACTATTTTGTGATAATCAATGGCTGCTGCTATGAGGCATATGGCTGCTAACTTTTCAAAATTGGAAAAGTTTGAAGGTATCGATTTCAGAAGATGGCAAAAGAAAATGCACTTTTTGTTGTCAAGTATGAATGTGGTGTATGTCCTGAACACTGCTATTCCAGAGGATCATGGAGATGATGCTACTGTGGAACAAATAAGAAAACGTAGCAAATGGGAGAATGATGATTACGTTTGCAGAGGTTTAATCCTCAATGGTATGTCTGACTCTCTCTTTGATGTTTATCAAAATGTTGAATCTGCCCAAGAACTATGGGATTCCTTGGAAGCCAAATATATGGCTGAGGATGCATCAAGTAAGAAATTTCTTGTAAGTAATTTCACAAATTACAAAATGACTGATTCAAGACCAGTAATGGAACAATACAATGAACTTCTTGGTATACTTGTAAGGTTTACACAACATAAAATGAACATGGATGAGGCTATTTCAGTTTCTTATATCATTGACAAACTACCTCCTTCTTGGAAAGATTTCAAGCATACTGATGATGTAACCCTCCGATCCAGCTCGAAGGATCACCCTTCGGTACTGATCGAAACCTACATGAGTCGAAGGCTCTAGCTAGCCTCCTAAAACCTTCTTGGGCGGAAAACTTAATCTCCCTGATCTTAGTTAAGCTGGGAATCGCCAAACGAAGGAATATAGCCCTTCGGGTACATCGTCCAACGAACATAAGACAGAGAGTAGGGCAAGACAAGTCCTTACCCATCGTCCCCCTGTCTTATCCATTGGTTTTCTCTTCTCTTTGACTGACCGGTAAGATCAGGAGACGTGGAGCATCAAATCCCTAGCGGTTAGCCATAAAATCGTTGTGACGCCCCCCATGAGTCTCCTATAAAGTGAAACACTCCACCAAGGCTGGTTTCTTCCCGCTATAAATAGTCGTGTGGACGAGTTTCTGTTCGCTGTATGAAATCTCTCCACACCTTACTTTACGACATTTACACTTAAATTCTCATACCGATCACTTTTTCATTATCCGGAGGTAAAGTCGCAGGGTCCAACCCCTGCGCAATATCCTTTAGTTAGTGTTTATAGTATTTCTTATTTCAGGTTATCTCCAAGCTTGGCGTAATCCCAACAACCCGTCATTTCCTTTGATCTCCCATCGAAGGCTCTGAGTAGTGCAAATTATTGTACATCAGTGGCGCATCCCGTGGGACACAGCTACAATTAGTCCCGTTATTTGCCAAAGGAATACCAAGTCTAAATATATTCGTTGTTGGTATGACCGGCTTTATGAATATCAGATATGATGATGTAACCTCCACTCGGTTGTGCTCTATTTAATCCTTCTGTTTTCCTCGTAATCTACACAATCAACCTCTCGCCAATTCTTACTGGCCCTTACCTGTTTACCGACACGATCTGGTATCTTGAATATTATATACCCTCGCAACCGTTGTTATTTTTCCGTTCAAGTTAATCCAGACCCCATCATCAGTCCCAGCCTTCGATCGATGCTAACTACGAAGGCTAGAGTGCCTTGTTAAGGGCCTGGAGCGAATGGCAGGGGTAGAAACACGGGATAGCGTAAGAGAGCTGGAATACTTGCCAGCGATGAGTATGATGAGGAGATCTGAACATGGAACCGAGGCCTTCGGTCCCTAAGGCTACCATCCCAGTGACTGCGTGGTTGGGTCTCCCTTGAAGCGAAGGATTGGAGGAAGAGTGTGGCTTTGAATGGAGTCCCCGAAAGACACTCACCACTAGGGAGGGGGAAGGACCATTGCGAAGGTCTAACTGGAAGGAGTCAACAAGACGGAAATCCCGGAGTAAATCTACCTCACACTGCTTAGCGACACATGTCTGGGGAGGAACCAAAGGAGGGGTTTCCCTTGCAAGCCCTCCCACGCATCTGGTGTGGGAGGTAATCCAAGTTCGTTCAACGTAGGAGGAAATCTCCCCCTCCCTATGGGCCTGTACCAGTTCCGCGCTCAAAGCTATCCTCGAACCTTTATCCCTCCTATGAATGGGCAACCTGGAAATCAGTATCCAACTCACAAACTACCTACGCCGTATAATTCGCCCATGTTATACCTCGATATACCATGTAAATGGCTACCCTCCAAAATACAGCAACACCCTATCCTTTTTACATTAATCCAACTTCTTCGGGAGTAACCCCCTCGCTCTTATAACCTATACCATAATGTTCCCGCAGAACATACGCACCTTACGGGCCCACGTCATTAAGTAGAGCGCTGCAGGCCCCGATCACCTTTTGTATAGATGGATCGAAGACTATCCCTTGCCGGATGGTTTAAAGATGCCTTCAACATATAGGTACACTAGCGATTGGAAAGGGGGACCCAGAGTAACTTCCTGGCATTTGTTCGAAGGATGACGCACATAGAAAGCAGAAATGGTGTCAGTGCCGTAGCCGTGTCACATTTTACGTACCCCTCCGAGATTCGCGCAGCATTTGGTGGACATGGGCAGAAACTGGGAAGTATCATCAACCATTCGATGATTTGAAGGCTAAGTTTAGAATCTCACTTCAGCAACAGAAGAAGTTTACAAGAACACTCACGGTGCACAACATTAAACAGAAGAGAACGAAAGCACAAGGAAATTTCGTTACTAGGTACACCGACGAAACTCTGCATGACTAGGCCTTACACGAAGAACACGCATCTCGGCTTCGTTCATGGTCTACGAAACCGGAACGTTGTGGAATTCTTATCCACAGACCTTCTGGCAACTACAAAGGCTGATGGAAAAAAACATACATGTGGATAGAGGCCAAAGAGTGTCTACTAATGGAGCATCCGATGAGAATAATAAAGACGAAGCAGTCTTCGTGGGAAGGGATAAAGGAACAAATGCACAAAAGCACAACAGGATTTACTTCCATACAATAAGGGTCCGAACCCTGGTTTATGGGAAAGCCTGAGCGAAGTCCGACGAGAAAGTCTGGCTACCGATGAAGTAGCAAATTTTCAAACCCCCTCCTCGCATGACAGCAACGGAAGGAATCGGGAACGATGACCTAAATACTGCCACCTCCATGAAGATTTTGGTCCATGAAGATCGAGACAGCTGCAGAGAATAAAGAGCAAATAAGATGGAAGCTGTCAAATCAGGACAGCTGATGCACCTAAAAAAAGGTGTAAGAAAAGGAAAAGAAAAGGTCACCGGCGCTAAAGACTACGTCCAGGAGGCCCCAATCCTTATGGTTCGCTGGGGAAGCACGAGTCAGAAAAGAAAAGAAGTGGAGGAAGGAACAACCAATGTCGGGGAGGTGACGTTTCCACCCCTAGTGGGTCAACCTCCCTCAGATGACCCTGTAGTCATAAAGGTCCTCATCTTCAATCGAGAAGTTAATAGAGCCTACATGGACTGTGGAAGTTCTTGCGAGATCATATACGAACACTGTTTCCTGAAACTCAAGCCCTCCATAAGATCGCAAAGGGTAGATTCAAAGGTAACTTTAATAGGCTTCTCGGGAGAACATTCGTGGCCCCCAGGGGAAATTCCCCTAGACATAACCATAGGTGAAGGCCGATTGGCAAGAACGGAAACCCTTACCTTCGCAATTGTAAGGTCGGATTCTCCTTATAATCTGTTAATAGGGAGAACCGCCATGCAAAAGATGGGCATTGTAGTATCCACCATACATGCAGCAATCAAGTTCCAAACAGCCAATGGGATAGGAACCGTACTATCCAACTACAACAAAAAAAGGACACCGGAGGCGGGAAAGAAGGTTAAATAAAATCCTCAGGAGCCTCCAAAGGCTATTTTGAGCTGTGGAGACGCTGAAGAACGTATAGTGATAAATGAGCTCCATCCGGAGCAAACAGTAGTAATCGGAAAACAACTCCCTTCTACCTTCAAGACAAGCCTGAAAAAACTCTTGAAGGACAACAAGGATATCTTCGCATGGACATACTCCAATATGACAGGGGTTCCGAGAAGTCTTGTGATTGATGGCAAGCCTTTCGGAACGGAGCACAAACTCAACGAGTTCAAGCACGTTGAACCTATCAAACAAAAACGCCGAAGCCTTGCGCCTGAGAGAAATGCCGCAGCCTGCAAAGAAGTAGATGATTTAGTACAAGCGGGTATACTCAGAGAAGTCAAGTACCAAACATGGGTAGCTAATCCAGTTATGGTAAAGAAAAGTGACGGAGGGTGGCGTATGCGCGTTGATTTTACTGACATTAATAAAGCATGTCCAAAGGATTGTTATCCCCTCCCAGAAATAGATTGGAAGGTAGAATCCTTATCAGGGTTTCGCCTAAAATGCTTTTTGGACGCCTACAAGGGATACCATCAGATACAAATGGCAGTAGAAGACGAAGAAAAAATGGCCTTTTACACAGGAAAAGGCGTTTATTGTTATAAGAAGATGCCCTTCGGTTTGAAAAATGCAGGGGCAACCTACCAGCGTCTGGTAGACAAAGCCTTCAACAAGCAAATAGGAAGGAATTTGGAGGCATATGTTGACGATATAGTCGTAAAGAGTAGGACAGAGGAAGACCTACTATCCGAAATTCAAGAAACTTTCAACCAGCTGAGGGCCATAAATATGAAGCTCAATCCGAAGAAATGTTTGTTCGGTGTTGAAGAAGGGCAATTCCTGGGACACCTGATCACAAAGCAAGGAATCAAAGCAAACCCTTCAGAAGTAAAAGCCATCACCGACCTACAAGCCCCAAAGACATTGAAGGAGGTACAAAGCCTAAACGGAAAGCTGGCAGCATTGAGCAGGTTTTTGTCGAAGGGTGCAGATCGATCACTACCATTCTTTAAGACACTTAAAGGATGTATGGATAAGAAAACCTTTCAATGGAGTGTCGAAGCTGAATTTGCCTTTCAAAAGTAGAAAGAGTTCATGGAAATACTACCAACACTCACAGCCCCAATTAATGGAGAAGTATTGTATATGTACATTGCAGCCTCGCATGAAAGTATTAGTGCAGTACTCCTGGCAGAAAGAGAAAAGAGGCAAGTTCCGATCTACTTTGTGAGTCGGGTTTTACAAGGGGATGATTTGAATTACCCAGAGTTGGAAAAGCTAA
>LBNU01023306.1:9021-32278 GCA_014162995.1 Artemisia annua
AGATTGGACAAAACCGTTACCTCTTCAAGGCTTCGCTGACAAGCCTAGAATCCCGTACCGTTTCTTCTTCAACAATGATCTCGCTACCTCACACACGACATCACAACTTCAAAGGATCGCTACAAGTCTTCCTCAAGAATTTCTGTACCGGCTGCTCGTTATGAAATTCCAGACATTGAAGAATCAGCTCCAACATTCAGAAACTCAGTTGTGAACTACAACAGAGACGCCTTACTTGGAATTCAGAACTGGTCTGACAGACGAAAGCTTGGGTACACTCACAGATATGAACGAACTTCTGGTGATGTGAAGAACAAAAGTCGAATCGTTGCTATCAAGGAAGTTCTGGAAGACAGACGGCATGATTATGTCTACATGAAGGAAATTGTGGTCAAGAGGCAAGATGGAAAGCTCTACAAGTTTTGTGAAGCTGATTTTCCACATCTTTATCTAGATGACATAGAAGATATGTATCTAGAAAAAGTTCAAGGAAGGATGAGGGGTCTCCCAAAGTCAACTCAATACAACTTCATCTCTTCCTTACTCATGTGCATTAGAAGACTGATCATCCGTGAACGCGTAGAAGATCTACAGTTAGGTGTTGAAAGTTACCAGGACGTACTCAATTTGACCAAACCACAACTCATGGTCGAAGAACTGCATGAAGCATCCCAACTAATGGTTCTCCTCAAACCAAAGTTCGGGGTCACTTACCTGAACTCAAAGCATCAACTACGGTTTATGCGGTTCGACGAGATTCACAAGTTCTGTGATGTTACACTACAACGGGTTCGTGATGGTCTAGTTGAAAGATTGGCGGATGATCTGCTAAAGATAAAGGAAGGAAAGAGTACTCGGTGGAATTCTAGCACAAGAAGGATGGAAAAGAACTTCATACATGCCATTGAAGAAAGGCTTAACCGGAGGGAGCAGATCAGGAGATTGGGAAGCTACATCGGAGTTCGTCCATCATTTCCGATCCTAACATTCCAAAGGCCCAATGCAAAGTTCACCGACTTCAATGCCTTGGCTCCATCTCAGACATAGCTTTTGGTACAAACTTTCATTATTTCAAATTCATTCTTGATTATTGTGAATCATTAAGGCTTGTGTACATATAACATTGCACAACCCATACCTTGTAAAGAAAGGACCCTGTGGTACGCTTCAGTGCTACAATCCTAATATAAGGAGCGAAGGCTTCTTACTTTTGAGTAGAATTTATCAAACTTTTCAGATTTTCACAATTCCACTCAAAAGACAAGTATTTCACCTCAATGAGTATCCACAAGTTGAGGGGGAGTACTTGTACCAAAAACATCGTTCTTGAAATCACAAATCCTTGATGATAACTCCCCATAAAACTCAAAAAGCATATTTTAATCAAAATCGTTTGCAAAAACAACATTTAATATGCTATTTTTGAGGGGGAGAAGAAGAAAATGATCAAAATATGATGTGGCAAAGTTGTATCTCACTCGAGCTCGACTCAGAATTGACCCAAGAATTGACGAAACAAAAACCGCTTGTATTCGAAAGGATTTATCCGAGTAGATTGTATCGTTTAGAGAAACTCTTTCTAGACGTTACTTTGACGGGTCTAACTTCCTTTATGGAATGTTTACAACTTCAAGGTAGTTATTAGGGCTAGTTGTCACCTAAAAACTGACAATGCATCCCTTTAACTAAGCAACGTAACCGTGTCCCTCGGGTACATGTCTATTAAGAGCGGATCAATTCTAAAGTGCAAACTTCTCCCGCATGTGTTATTTTTCCGCAAAATATTCATAAGCACATGTGGAGGGGGAGTATTTCATAAGAAAATAAAACCCTCAAAGTGTTATAAAATGTCTTTTATTCACAAACACTTTGAGAGATTTTCAAATGAATGGTTTCAAAAGGCATCACTAGGATAGTCATGGTGTTATAAGGTGACTAAGGTTAGGAATAACCGTCCTATGATCCGCCTAAGCCGGAGGGATCTACCCAAGGACATCACCAATAGTTAGTATTTAGAAGTCCTTAGGTATGATTCGAAAAAGGAGAAGTGAATGAAATGGAGAAAGAAGGGGTTGAAGAATTAAAAAGAAACATTATGAAAAGGGTGAAAAGAAATGAGCCCTCCGAATTATTCAACCTTAGGGCAGACACCGGGTTCACTTCATATGCTACTGGTTGTTGCTAAGGCGACACCGGTATTGAAGATAAAAGACGTCATGGACCCAGTGACGCATGCACTTTAACCTTCTAGCCACTCGAGTATCTCTCAAAAGATGCTTGTTTCATTCTCACGGGGAACCGTTGTAATCTATCGACCTTCTATTTAGAGTTGGTTGATATTGAAACAGGAGACCCTGCCCCAATCTCCGCATAGGAAACCATAAGTTGCACTAATTGAGTCTAGAGCCACGAGACACATCAAAGATCTCTTAGGGACACTTAGTAATCTTACATTGGTTGTCCTACATCAATGGACATCAATTGTAAATTATCGAGTCCTTCGCAGATCTTAGCAATCTGCCTAGAACGTTCATGAGGGATTTACTTAAGTATTTCTCGAATGATTGAACGGAAATCCTGCCAGGGTCAACATCATACAGCCCTGACAGCAGGTCACTTCGGTAATTCCTCGTGGGTTACGCTTAGTGTTTACGATGGCATCAAACGGTCTACAGTCGTGGGGTGATCTCCAGCGACTCACCTAATCGTGGGTGTACTTAGTTGTGCCCGTGTAAGCTCCATACGGGGTATCCGATTAGGAACGGCCTTGGCCCGAATTAGAAGGAGTCCTCACAATATGCTGTTGACAAATTCTAGTTCAAACCTGTAAGTACCGGTTGTTTTATTGCTAACTGTCTTATTTCAGGTACAAATGCTGTCTTGAACACCAACTTCCACGTGCTCATACATACATCAGAATGCCGATGAAAGCTCAAAGCCTTATCACATTTCAACAAGAAAGATTCTACCTCAAAATCATGAATCTTCAACACTAAAGACATAAGAGCTAAGAATGCATAACAACAACAACGTTAAATATGTATGAGCATGTTGGAACGGAGCGAATCCCTTGGAAAGACGAAAAGTGACGAATGGCGGATTACTACTTCATCTATCGTTTTCACATCAACAAAGATAAAGATCAAAGAACGATGATATATATTTCTACAACTATCATTTTGGAAGACGTCTAAAGCTTTCAAAGTTAACATTCACAGTTTGAAGAATAAAAGACGTCTCAAAGGAACCTCGATGACTGTGACAAATTTCTATCCATCAACAAATCTTCATGACCGATCCTTAGGGGGAGATTGTTAGGATCATAGTTTTCAACTATTCAGTCAAGTCTCGGTCATTTCAATAAATGTAATAGGTTGCTGGTTTTATCACTTTTAGTTACATTTTAGCTTAATACTCGTTTGGTTATAAGACGAGTCCAATAAGTGTCCAATGGGCCTTGAAAGCCCACGACATAGAAGATAGGGAAGGAAGGGAGTGTTGCCCTATCCTCCTCCTATAAATAGGACACTATGTAACTCTTTTATTTTGTTGGTTAATTTCATATCTTAAGCAAACTATTGTTCTTTCATCTTTCATATTGATCTTAATCAACCAAGTCTATTTCTCATCTCATTTCTCTCATTTGAATGCTTGTGTTTACTAATATGGTGACCTAACATGCAATTAGTAGCATGTATAGAGCATAAATAAAGTAGTTAACATCCTAAACAATCATTATCCTAGCAAGTCATAAGTACTTCCGAATACATATCGGAAATAAGGCACACAAATGTCAATTATTCATCACCAAATACCACATAATTAACATTGTTCAACAAACATAATCAAGCAAATCTTCATCACTTCTTCTTCTTTCCGAACACTCCTTTCAACGTCTTGGCAATAGATTTGAAGCCTCCTCGCACTTCTTCATGTAGACTCTTTTGTCGGTTAAGCATCATGGTTTGTCGTTCATGGAGAGTTTGGTAGGTTTGTAAGCGAGGAGATGGAGGGAGATACTCGGGGTAGTCAAGATCCTCTAAGTCATAGACGAATGTAGTGAATGACGGGGTACTAACACCTTGAGTGCTTTCCTCCTCATCGTCATCCTCTAAACGAGATGATGAACCATGGAAGCTTTGACGACGAGATTTTCCCTTGTCACTACGAGTTCGTCAGGTTTGTTTGAGAGCGAGAGGACGCAAGGTTGGATAGATGGACTCATAGATACTATCATCAAGATCGAATAGTTATCTATGACATGAAGGTAGAGACGAGTAAGGAACATTCCATACGGAAGATTTGATTTTGGAGTTTTTCTTGCACACTCAATTTGCTTGATGAAGAAGTAAGCCAAATTGTAAGGTTGTTCGGTAACGATACAATACAACATGTGAGCAAGGCATGCCGGGAGATGGTCACGGTGGCCTCCGGTACCGAACGCATTCTCGCGAATGAGTTCTTCCCAACGCTTCATGTTGGGGCCTAATTCTTTTAGAAGAATTTGATTTTCGGAAATGTCGACATTTTTGGATTTGATTTTGCGGGTGGTAGTGACACGTTCCAACCCAAGAAGTTGACGAATATCGCCGGTAGAAGGAATGTCGGAGAGGTAAGGACCAAAGGTTGGTGGACAACGATGAAGGGAGTCAAGATCCCATTCATTGGTGAATATGGCTTGACCTATAAAGGGAATTTGAAGAATTTGACCGAATTGATCAAGAGTTAGAGTGATGAATTCATGTTGAATCATGAAGGAGATGAGGACGACACCAAGTTCATCGGTTTGAACCGTGACTTGGCTATAGAAGTCGACAATGAAGCGAGGAATGATGGGTTCATTGATTGCATAAAGACAATCGAAGTTAATGCTTGTGAACAAGCGATCAATGAAGTCGGATTTATAGTAGGCTTGATCTACTACACGTCCTTCATGAACGTTTCTATCCTCGATTTGACGATAGATATGTGCAAAAAGAAGATGTATTAGGGAGTTGAGAGACTTTTGGGATGTAGTTTTTGGAAAGGGAGATGTCTTCGGTAATTGCTTTGGGCATTTTTACCTACACACGAGAATAATAAAACAAAACCACTATAAATATAAAGAAAAAAAATTATGATGCATGTATTGTTATGACATATGTTAGAACGTAAACATACTTCGACTCTAAGACTTTAATCCTAAGAAGTAGTTTACTATGTTCCTTACTTTTATTTTTAACTCGTTCTAGATATATTTTACGATGTTTAGCAAGTAGTTATGGAATAATCCAAACGCCCCTTTAAACATCTTAGTATATCATGAAATTTTGCTAGATGTACATTAGATTGTATAACTAGCTATTTCTTACGAGTTTCTTATGCAAGTGATTTGTTTTGAAAAAGATGGTTTATATTTCGACTCAAAAATACCACTTTTCTAGTTAAACCAAACGCTTCCTTATCTAAACAAGTTAATACCAAAATGTCAATATACATATGAATTATATATCTTGACAACTCTAAATTACTAGTTTTATGTTTGCAATCCTGACAAAGTGTTGTAGAAATTATATCGTCTTACTTTTGATAACTTTTGGACATAATCCAAACACCCCCTTATCGTACACAAAATTATTTTTAATGTGTCGAAAAATATATTTTCATGATTTAAAAGTTATGAAAACATAATGTGATTAGTTTTATCAAGTTTTTATAGCATTATTCAACAATGTGTTTAAGAAATATTTCGGAATGGATTTTATGAACTTTTTCAAAAATTTTCGACAAGAGGGTTTGTGATTTTTAGTTTCTAGTGTTAATTATGTATCCTAATCCTAAGGGAAGCATTTAGTTATGGAAATCCTAGAATCAATTCGAAAGAAAAATTAAAATTGAGGAAATTGAAATAAAATGCATAATCTTGATTATGACCAAATTTGATGGAATTAGAAGAAATGTGTTATGAAAAACTTACAATACTTGATGCTAATCGTGTTATATGTATTTGCCCCTTGCGAAACAACCCGAATTAAGTGATTTGGAAGTGGGTTTTTGATGTTTTTGGGTGTTTTGGTTCGTACAGCAGCAACAAAGGGGAGGTTTATGTGAAAAATGGAGAGTTTGGAACAAGAGATAAGTGGGAAAATCGGGGAGAGAGAATCAGATGGCCGCACTACAACAAAAGTGGCTTTTTAGGACCCTTTGTGTGGGACGGTATGATAATGGAGTCCTAAAAAACTGTTTAATAGGACATATGAGCATTTAGGGTCCTTTTTAAATATTTGCTACTTAGGCGATGTCCTAAAAAGTTATATAATAGGATGGTCGATGATTTGGGGTCCTATTATCATATAACTTAATAGGACACTTAAAATATGGATCCTAATAAATTACTTTCTAAGACATTTGGTTGTTGGTGTCCCATTATGTGATAGTGTAATACGACACTTGATCACTAGATGTCCTATTATAACATAACCTAATAAGACCCTTGACACTTGGGTCTTATAACTTTAACATTTATAGGACGTTTATTCATTATGGTTTTATTATAGTACACCATAATAGGACACTTGAGTTTTGAGTCATAAGACATCAGTTAGTTAAAACGCTTATTCACAAAATGTTTTATTATAGAAAAATTTAATAGGACCTTTGACACGTGGGTATTATAACGTTAACCTTTATAGGATGCTTATGTACAATGATTTTATTATCGTACACCATAACAGGACATTTCATTTTAGAGTCATATAACACCATTTTTTTAAAACGATTATTTGCAAAAGTTTTATTATAACAAAACTTAATAGGACCCTTAAGACGTATGTTAGTCAGAAACTCAGATCTTGGGAGAATTTTTGTGAATTTTGTGTTGAGATTCAAGTCTTGAGCTTTTTACATGTTGAAATTCCCCATCTAAGCTTTTGAATCCCACAGTTAGCTTATTTTTATGATTTTTTATCTGGCTTAGGTTATAGTTCAAAGTGGCCTGCAGGTCTAAACATTGCCTTGCACCAGGGCATCAGCTCAAAACCCCAACTTTCCATGTGCCTTAGCTTCTTCATTAGTGGGCCCTACAGTGAGCTTACTGGTTTTTTGGAAAGCCAATAAGCTCATATATAAGGTTCAGGGCTTATTTCAAACTTTTGAGCTTATTAGATAGGGCTGCAGTTAGCTTTTTGTTTGTCCAATTCCACCCATACACTGAGTGATCAGTGTTGACCACCCAAGTTCAAGCCCTCCTCAAGTGCTTATCTGTGAGACCCAAACCTTTAGTCCTAGCTTTTTAGAAACCTCAATAAGTCACCCTTTCATATCAAGTCTCACTTTGGATCCCTGTCAACCTTAGTGGGCCCCACAAGGGCTGCAAGGTTCTTGGTTTGGCCTGTTTGGCCTGTGATATTTGGCCAAGTGCTTATTGTGGTCTACAGCTTATTCCTTTAGCTTATCTGGTAGTTTTTAGCTTAATCTAGGTACATCTCATGTAGTTACAGCTTATTTAGCTTATTGTAGCTTATTTGTAGCTTATTTAGTATACACCAGCCTCCATACCTGCAGTATTACACTGATCAATTTTTGACCTCCTTTGTATACACCAGCCTCCATACCTGCAGTATTAGGCCCCCTTAAACATTAAGGGGGCCGCCCTTCGTTTTGGCTGTCGGTCCCTTTAATTTTAAGGGGGCCGCCCTCCAAAATTTGAAATTTTTGCGGCGTTGTTTCTGGAAAGAACAAGAAATATTTATGTATATATATTAGATTTATATTTAATCAAAAATACGTTAGAGAGTATTCGCACGAATGGAATTACTTGACACTTTTACTTGATATTTCGTCAACTAGAATTTCTTGATCATTTTGGATAAAATTAATCAAGCCGTCAAGTGGACAAGAAGGTTGTGGAATGTATATAAGTATATAAGTATATATATATATATATATATATATATATATATATATATATATATATATATATATATATATATATATATATATATATATATATATATATATATATATATATATATATATAGGTTTATAAGACGAGAATGTAAGAGGGAGACGTGCGCAAGAGATGACGGGAGTTTGTTTCATCCATAGGTTTTTCAACTCATTTCTCTACATCAACATGAGTATCATTTGAACGTTAGAGTTCAAGAAGGCCGAGGGGGAAAAGAAAAGTTCGTTAGACGAACAATTTCTTGTTCTAGAAAATCAACAAATGAGTTTTCTAGGTTATGAGTTCCTATAAGTTACTAAGTATATATATATNGCAAAGTAACTCAAAGAATGTTGAATTTATCTTGTTGGTCCCCATTGTCTCATTTGACCAAAGTTGTTTGATCCGAACATGTTTTGTCTTTGACTTGGATGTATATATGGTGGGATCATTCCTCAAGGATTGAAGTTCCACAGTTGATGATTGTTGTGAAAGTTTTGTCTATTTTTGTTTACTCTAGGTTGAGGAGTTTTGTACCTAGGACGAGAACTTATTGGTTTTCTAGGTGGTGGAGTTTTGGACCTTATTTTTGGTTTAAAAGGTTCGGCCTCGGGTTTTAAAGATGATTTATGAAAACTTTTAACTTCCTCATCACTAGCAATGGGTACTAATCTATCTTTCAAAAGAATGTATTTTGGTTTAGGTTTTAGTTCACTAGTTTCATCTTCAAATTTTACATTTTTAGTTTCACTAGTTGACACTCCGGTTGAATTGTATCCTAAGCCGGTTTTATCTCCGGATACTCTTTGAATGCTAATTAGTTTCTTGAGTGATTTACTACTATTCTCAAATTTCTCAAGTTTATTAATTTCTTATTTAAGTTGTTCATTCTCATTTTTAACAACTATACGTTCTTTACATTCCATAATACTTTCTTTACCTTTTTCTAAGTTGTGTATCTTCATTTTTAATTCAATTATTTCATCTTTTAATTTGTTGTTAGTTTGTTTTAGTAGTTTATTTTTAGCCATGACTCTTTGTCCTACTTTGCATAGTATCCTATATTCACTATCTAAGTCTTTTTCATCTAAGGATAAATTATCATCACTATAGTATTCGGTTTCGGAACTTACCTCATCGGATGCCTTTGCCATGAGACACTTTTCTTCTCTTGTTGTCTCTTTTTCATCATTGTCACTATCGCTCCATGCTCCTCTTACGAAGGCCTTGTAATTTTGACTTCTTGTCAATTTCGGACACTCACCAATGAGATGGTTTGGATCTCCACACTTGAAGCACTTCCTTTCACTTTTGCCATTCTTATCGTCCTTGTTTCTATGCGGTGTCTTTCTTTCATCATATGGTTGTCTAACGTATCTTCCTCGTCTTTTAAAAAATTTCTTGAAATCTCTCACGACCATAGCATATTCTTCGTCATCGCTTTCGGATGTTGTGTATTCTTCGTCACTAGAGTCCTTCTTTGCTTTTAATGCAATTGATTTGCTTTGCTCCCTTTTTCCTTTGACCATTTCGGAATCTTTCTTTATTATTACTTCATTTACTTTCAAATTTCCAATTAGTTCATCAAGTTGTAAAGTTGATAAATTCTTTGATTCTTCAATAGCCGTCACCTTAGCACGCCACTTCAGATGGAGAGTGTTAGGTCACCATATTGTAAACACAAGTATTGATTTCATAGAAATAAGATGAGAAATAGAGTTTGGTTGATTAGATCAAATATGAAGAATAAAAGTGCAAGAGTTTCTTATGAAAATGAAATAACCAACAAGAAATAGGATTACATGAGTGTCCTATTTATAGGTAAGGAACTAGGGCAACACTTCCCTATTCCTTCCTTTCTTAAACGTGTGGGCTTAAGGCCCATTGGAAGTGTAATGGACTTTACATGTTTACATGATAAACATAATTAATCTAGCAGCCTATTACATTTACTGAAATAACCGAGACTTGATTAAACGTTGATAAACTTAGGTCCTAACAAGCTCCCCCTAAGGATCGGTTATGAAGGAGTGATGTTCGTCACGGTCATTTGAGGTTGCTTGACGTCTTTGTCTTTGGACTTTAGTTGTTAACTTTCATAGCTTTAGACGTCTTAAAAAATGATTAGTAGAAATGATTCATCGCTCTTTGTTCTTTATCTTTGATGATGAGATAGTGATCACATGATGTGGTAGTCTGCCATTCGTCACTTTCTTAGACTCCAGTGGATCTGCATCTTTCCGACATGCTCATACATGAAGATTCTTTGTGTTGACGTAGAATACTTCTTTAGACGGTGCATTGCTTTTAGATCGTTTGTCTTAATTACTTTGTAGATTCTTTTGGCATGGAATCTATCTTTGACTTTTGTGTTGCTTCGATCTTTCATGAGAGCTTTCATAGTTGTTGAGATGTAAGTATGAGCATGTGGAAGCTGGTGTTAAGGATGGTGGTTGTACCTGCATTGAAACAGTTAGCAATAATACATCCGGTACTTACAGGTTCGGAATTAGAATTTGTCAACAGCATAGTGTGAAGACTCCTTCTAATCCATACCAAGGCCGTTCCTAATCGGATACCCCCTAGAGGGCTTACACAGACATACATACGTACACCCACGATTAGGTGAGTCGCTAGAGATCACCCCACGACTGTAGACCGTTTGAAACCATCAAACACACTAAGCGTAATCCACAAGGAATCACCGAAGTGACCTGCTGTCAGGGCTGTTTGATGTTGACCCTGGCAGGATTTCCGTTCAATCATTCGAGATATACATAAGTAAATCCCTCATAAACGTTCAAGGCAGATTGCTAAGATCTGCGAAGGACTCGATAATTTACACTTAGTGTCCAATGATGCAAGACACTTAGTGTAGAAGTATTTTGTGTTCCTAAGAGATCTTTTATGTTATCTCGTGGCTCTAGACTCAATAAGTGCACATTTAGTTTCCTATGCGGAGGCATGGAGCAGAGGGCCTCCTGTTTAAATATCAACCATCTCTAATAGACGATCGATAGATTACACTGGTTCCCCGTGAGAATGAAACAAACATCTTTTGAGAGATGCCTGAGTGGCTAAGAAGGTTTAGGAGCATTGCGTCACTGGGTCCATGACGTCTTTATCTTCAATACCGGTGTCGCCTTAGCAACATCCAGTAGCATATGAATTGAACCCGGTGTCTGACCTATGGTTGATAAAATGGAGGGCTATTTCTTTTCAACCTTTTCATTCATTTTCTTTTTAATTCTTCAACCCCTTCTATCTCCTTTCATTCTTTTCTCCTTTTGTTATATCATACCTAAGGAATTCTAATTTCTAACTATTGGTGATGTCCTTGGGTGGATCCCTCCGGTTTAGGCGGATCATAGGACGGTTTTTCCTATCCTTAGTCACCTTGTAACTCCATGACTATCCTATTGATGCCTTTAAAACAAATCATTGAAAATCTCTCAAAGTGTTTATGAGTATAAGACTTTTTATTAACACATTGAGGTTTTGGATTTCTTATAAAAGACTCCCCTCCACATATGCTTATGAATGTTTTCAGAAATTTGCATATGCGGGAAGAGTTGGCACTTTTTGAATTGATCCACTCTTAATAGATATATACCCGAGGGACACGTTTACGTTGCTTAGTTAAAGGGATGCATTATCAGTTTTTAGGTGATAACTAGCCCTACTAACTAACTTGAAGTTGTTAACATTCCTAAAAGGAAGTTAGACCCGTCAAAGTAAACATCTAGAAAGAGTTTCTCGAAACGGTACTTTCTACTTGGATAAATCCTTTCGAATACTAACATTTGTTGTTTCGTCAATTCAAGGGTCAATTCTGAGTCGAGCTCGCACAAGATAAGACTTTTGACATCATATTTTAATCACTTTTCTTCTTCTCCCCCTCAAAAATAGCATATCAAATGTTGTTTTTGTAAACGTTCTGATTAAAATATGCCTTTTTGAGTCTTATGATGAGAAATCAACAAGACTTTAAGATTTAAGAACGATTTTGAAATCAAGTACTCCCCCTCAACAAGTGATTACTTATTGAGGTGTAATACTTGTCTTTTGAGCAGAATTGAAGAAATACTGAAAGGTTTGATATATTCTGCTCAAAAGTAAGAAGCTTTTGCTCCTTATATTAGGATTGTGGCACTGATGCATACCACAGGGTCCTTTAAGTACAAAGTGCGGGTTGTACACCGTTATGTGTGCACAAACCTTAGTAATTACAAATCAATTCAAATAAATGAAAATATTGAAATGTTGGTACCAGAAGAATGTAAGCTGAAGTTCATCATTCGACTATGCATCAAAGTCTGTGAACTGTGGATCTGGTCGTCTAAATGTCAAGACCGGAAATGAAGGACGAACACCAATGTAGCTTTCCAACCTTCTGATCTGTTGGCGACGGTACAACCTTTCTTCAATGGTATGGACAAAGTTGCGTATCATTCTGCGTCCATTAGCTTTCCACCTTGTTTCTCGACCCTCTTTCAACCTCTTCTTCTCATCATCCAACCTTTCTGCCAACCCATCACGAACTCTTTGAAGTGTCTCGTCACAAAACTTCGGAATTTCATCGAACCGCATAAGACGAAGTTGATTCTTCTTGTTGAGGTAGATTATTCCAAACGATGGTTGTTGCACGAGAGTATACTGTGATAACTCTAGAATTCCTGGAAATATGAGCTGTGGTTTGGTGAAGTTGATGGTGTTCTGATAACTTTCCACGCCCAGTTGAAGATCTTCCACTCTTTCTTGAACTATTATTCGTCTGATGTAGAGTGATGAGTATGCAAATACTCATCATTTTTGTACCATTTGAACTGCTAAAACATCCAAAAACACCCAATAATGCATCAAAATAGTGAAAATATTCCAAAAAGTGTGTTTTATATATTTCAGATGCAAAATGTTTGAAAACAAGTGAAAAAACGAACAAAGTTTGCACAATTGGCAGTTTCAGTCCCCTAACTTTCGCAAATTGACAAAGTCAGTCCCTAAGCATTTATTTTCAATAAAAAGTCACCAAAGGTCCTTTTGAAATCTAAATAATCATATTTAGTCTTTTGGTGGAAAGTTTGGCAAAATTACAATTTTGGTCCTTCTACTTTCAAAATTGGCAAAAATAACCCCTGAGCAATTATTTTGGATGGAAAAGTCAACATGGGTCCTTGGAGTTCACAAAGTATCAAGTTTAGTCCCTGGGAGAAAGTTTTGGAGAATTTACAAGTTTGGTCCCTGAAGTTTCATAATTGGCAGATTTAGTCCTTGGAGATTCAAACTTGGAAAATACATTAAGGGTCCTTGGGAAATTACGAATTGGCAAGAATGATCCTTGGAATATAATTTGGAAGATGTAAAAAACCCACCCTTGAAAATCAGAAGTTACATGAATGGTCCTTGTATTTATCTAAGCTACCAAATGGACCCTTGTTATTTTTAACCCAACAATTATAAAACCCAAAAACCAAATCCAATCCAACACTAGCCCAGCCTTCCCTTTTATTTTTTTCCTTTGGCCCAATCACCCCCACAAGCCCATAAAACCAAAACACCCCACGTTTAATAAAAACGGGGTCAAACTATCAGTCAAACCCAAAACCACTTCCCCTTTCCCCCTTTACCTGCAAATACCACCTGGTATCACCACCCCCACCATCACCACTTACCCTGCAACTCCCACCACCCTTATCCCTTCCATATTACACCTCCCAAGACCAATAAATGCCACCCCTTGCCTATAATAGTCCAAATTGGCAAAACCAATTTTCCCGCCAAAAATGATTTAAGGGCTAGGATGAATCCTAGTGATCCAATGGCCATTGTTTATGCTGGGAAAAGCTCAGAGGGACCCACAGAACCCTAAATGACTATAAAAGAGAAGAAAGGAGCAGAGAAAAGCAGTCAAGTAGTTGTAGTTTAGTTTTTAGCCTCGTTTAAATGTAATTTTCTTTTCTAGTTGTTAATTTTAGCTAAAAAAGGTTGTATTCTGTAATTCTAGTGTCATGTAAACTTTCTTAATCTTTAATTTCAACTTATTGTTTCAAACTCGAATTTGCAGTTTTCATGTGAAATCTCATTTTTGTTTCTGTATTGTTCAAAGTTGTTGTTTAAGGATCCACTAAGTTAATTTAAGCTTCTAATAAGCTTTTATAAGCTTTTTAAACCTTTAAATCAGTTCTCACTCATAACACTAAAAATTCTCAAAAATATAAGAAAATAGGTGAAAAAAAAACCAGAAGATAAGAAGAAAGAAGCAAGAAGATTGATGAATTTTGGATTGCTATGGTTGTAGTGCTTCAGGGGAAGCTTTAGGTAGTGTTTTGATCCTCTGGTTCCTTGTTCTCAGTTTATATCTCATTTGTAAGTCTTTTTCTCACAATTTGCAAACTACTGTTTGAGTGCTCATACTTGCTTTTCTTTGTTCCTTTGTGCTTATTATGTGTTGGTTAGTCATATTATTACCTTGAATTCCATACTTGTTAGTTAAAATTCATGTGTTCAGTTTTCTTGTTCACTACATTATAAGCATAATCTCATCTCATGCTTGTTAGTTGTTATCATTGATGTTTTTATGCTTCTATAAGCTTCTTAGATCATAATATGCCATCTTGGATCAGTTTCATGGTTTCAATTAGTGAATTGCTTTGAAAATCACAAAAGAACTTATTTTAAGGAGTGTTTGGATCAGTTGCTAAATCTGTGCTCAAGGGTGATATTGTGGTTAAAAATAGTGTAGATAGCATGTAATAGATTAGTATAGTATAGTTAAGTCATAAAATTAGTAGGGTGTTAGTTAAAAAGTCAAAATGACATGTGATCTCACCTTAGGTATTCACTGTCAAGAATTTGATTATAAAAATCATTCACACAGGTTCTATAGTGTTTAACTTAGCTTATTTAAGTCTCATTTTAGTTTCTTATAACATAATTAACCATTAGGACTCAACCAATGTTCACCAAAGTCAACATTTTACAAAAAACCAAAAAGTCAAAATTGACAGAAAAAAGTTTTTGAATAAACTTGGCAATTTTCTCTAGGGCTTAATATTAGATTCTAGACTTTGTGCTTTTTAGGGATTAATATTTTGCTGCTCCTTGTCATTAGGGTATTTTTTATAATTTTTAGTTGGATTATTTAACTGCTTATTTTATGGTTTTTATTTGGTACTTTTTCTAAAAGCTCCCCTGCTGCACAGCAGCATCACCCCATCTGTCCAACTTTTATGGGTCCCACAGGACACCACAGTGGGCCCCACAGCCTCCCCCTTGGTTCTTTGGACTCACAAGCTGGCCACCTTTCTATTTGTACCAAGCTTTTGAGCTCAAGACCCCTGGGACCCACCCTTATTTCCTTTTTTGCTAATGTTCATTGTTTATTGTTGTGGGTATGTTTTTTTTAATTTAGTTAGAGTTTTTATTTTTACTGTGTTTGTGTTTTTATGATTTGGGTATTTTTATGTTTTTGTTTTATCAATAGATTTATGAGTTGAAAAATAAAATGCCTTTGTGTTTTATCATGTAGGGCTATGATGATTCGTGGCTATTTTCTGAGACAAATGAAGTGGGTCGTTGAAGATTGGATCCATAGCTTGCGCGACAAAGACCGGATGGCATGATTATGCAACTGTGTTTCTTTGCAGCCATGGCGGACTTTAGATCTTTTTGACCCTATTTGATTTAAAAATCTGAGCCTTATAAAGGAATGTTTTGGGGTGTTTGCTAGCGGTTTTGCTTTATTGTTTGGGTAAGCGTTTGATGTGCGTTTTATTAGTGCAAGTTTTAAAATTTATAAACACGATTTATCCAATTATTTATTTAGCACATACTGTAACACCCCAACTCAAATACGGCAGCTATCATGCTGACGGTATTACGCAAATAGAAACCAGGCACATTTATAGCTAACGACCACAACACGTGACGCTTATAAATGTTGCAAAACATATCATTCGAATTACAAACTATTTAGAGTACAAGGACTCTTAAGTAAAAGTAGCAGCGGAAAAAGTAAATAGAGTTTGCAGCGGAAAATAAACAAAGTTTAGCAGCGGAAGTAACAAAAGACACAAAAGGTTTTACGAATGACATGCAAATAAAGATAGAAAGATAGTAAAGCTGCCTTGACAGAAATGCCTCTTCAGCCTTAGCCATTCCACCATGCCCCAAGTATCAAGCTTCAAAGCTAATTATTAATATCATTAGTACTTGAAACACATGCTTAAAAAGTCAACACAAAGGTTGAGTGTAATCCATAGGTTTAAATAATAAGGTTGAACACAAGGTTTTAATCATAAGATATGAGCAACATATGCAAATATCGGGTAATCAAGGTAACAACCAATGTATAGAGGCATCCCTGTGCATATAACATTGTTGATGATGCTAAGCTCATGACACGCAAAACGTTAACCAACAATCAGCCAATCTTTGACAATAACCGCGGAATTTCATAAAATAAATGCCCCCAAGGCTGAGTACTTGCCAAACACTCAGCAAAACGAAAATAGTACACCCGCATTGCCAGTACCCCTGGACAACTACGAATGGGATGGTCAATCCTAATAGGCCTATCTACCAAGTTCGCGCTCACCCGCAGGTGACTAATGGCTCATGATCTGAGGGTCTTAACAATGGCAAGACATAAGCTACTTAGCACATCGTCAGGAAAGCATACCAATCAGGAAAGCCATACCAAAAGTACTTGTGCTCAGAAAACATTTAAAGCATGTATCTCACCCCATGGGTTTATAAACATTTAAAAGATAAAAAGCGGGGCTATGAATCACACCTTAACAATAGCAGGAAACGAGATATATCAACCAATCAAATAATGCGTCACAGCAAATAATCCTCAGCACAACCTAAGCAATATCAATATCATAACTCAGCAATGGTACTCGAATATTTCAATAAACAATGCTTGAATAAAGTTTTATAAAATACAATGGCATTTGAAAGAAAATAGTTTTCAAAGAAAAGTCTCGTGTGGAAGAAAGATAGAAAAAGAATAAGTCGGCGAAAAGACAAAATACGCAAGGAAGACGAATGAACACTCGAAGAAAGTCGTCGAAAAGAAATGGAAAGAAGAAGAAATGAGAATAAAGACACACTCAAATAATAACAAATCGCTAATAACAAGTCTCGGTTTTACCCGTTTTCCCAAAATAACGTTGAAATAAAAAGGGTTTTGAAATAAATATTAGTTAGTAAAATAGTTTGAAGATTATAAAGAATTTTACAAAATTTCGGCATGACCTGCCCGTTTATAGAACATTTCCCGAGTCAACGACTCTTTATATTTAAACAACGTTTAACATTTTATAAATAATAATATGATTGGATATATCATTCACGTAGTCCATTAGTTGTTTAGGTTTATCGACCATTTTGTATTGTTCGGGTTCCAGGTACGTTAAGATCTTTAAGGGCCTAACGTACCCTACCGTCTCGTGTACCAAAGGGTCCATAAGTCCAAATAACCATAGCCGCAAATCCAATACGTCCAATTCAAGCTCACAATATAACATCACAATAATACTAATACGGATTCCAAGTCCGATGTCCAAATCCACTTAACTATGTCAAATGTATTTTAGGTTTCATAGTTTTTATTATCCGTTTTATTTATTTACCGTTCTAAACTTATAATAATCCCGAGACTAGTAACCAAATCCCGAAATAATCTCGACAAACAACAACAATAACAATAACTACAACTCCAAAATCAAACTCAAAACCAAATCCGAGTCTCTAAACCATTCGGCCATAACCACGACCAAATCCAAATCCGAATTCAAAACCAAACACTACCAAATTTAAATCCAAACAACCAAAACAATAACAACAACAATATACATCACCACCCACCACCACCCGTGGCTCGGTGGTGGTGGTTCTCGGCTGCCGAGCCACAAACAAACCAAAAGGACCCTCATTACTTATCACAAACACAAAATATATACTCCCTCTAGTCCCAATTTGACATCAACACAAGAAATAATCAAACCCTCACCGAGTCACGAGTTGACTCGGTGAGTTCTTACCGAGTCGCGACCAATGAGTACCAAAACAAGAATCCACACAAGTTTTATATCAAAATATTTAAATAAAAACATTTTTATAAAAGATTTTAAATAATTAAAATCGGATTTAAATAAAAAATAAAATTAGGGTTTGTAAAATAAAAGAAAATAAAAGAAAAAGGGGGCGAGTGGTGGTGGTTTACCGGCTGTGGGAGGTCTCGGTGGAGTGGTGGTGTTCTCGGTGGTGGTCGGAGATGGCGGAGGTGGCGCGTGGGGCGCGTACGGGGTGATTCGAGGGGTATGGGTGGTACGGGTGTGACGGGGGTTACGCGATCTATCGAATGGTGTAAGGAAAGTGGTGGTCGGAATATTTTCCGGCGAGGGTTGGCCGGAAACTGCTGGTGTTCCGGCAAGTGGGGCGGCCGGATCTTCAAAGCGAGAGAGAGAGAGAGAGAATTGAGTGTGTGTGTGTGTGTGTTTTTATAAATGAGAAATGAGAAAAAGGGGTGTAAATGGGGTATTTATATGATAGTAAAGGTATAGGGTAGTTTTTGTAATAAAGGAAAGTATAAGTTAAGGTAAATTGGTTAGTTTAAGGGCCAAAGTTGTCAACGCATAAAACTTCTTACGATAAACGCTTCGTGGCTCAAACGACATAGCAAACGGACTCGAAAAATTACGAAACTTGCGCCATTGTTCACGAAATAATTTTTCCAATAAAATCAAGCATAAACTTCGGAGTTTTTCTCAAACTCAAAATAAATCAAATAATTTGGCAAATGCAATACAATTCGAGTTTTCTAGGTTGTGCTGAGTCAATCATGAAATAAATTATCGTTTCCAATATAATCTCACGCTTCTCAAGCCCAATTTAACATGCATTAAAAGTTTAAAAGTATCTCAGGTACAAAAATAGAAGTTTGGCTAGAATTAGGTTTTAGGAAAAGTACCAGGTGTCACACATACGAGCAAGTATACTCGTCCGATGTAGTAAAGGTGGGTAAGTCGAGGTCGTCCCAAGAGACTTGGTTGCACTCAAGTGTTGTTTGTTTGTTTAAGCAAGTAACAAGTTGGTGGTTATGATTGTAACGGATCAAACCACAACAAAAGCAATATGAGAACATATACATGTTCGGACAAATGATTACATGGATATTAGGATGTTTTAGTATGGAGAACATATTATCAAAGGTAATCCTTTCGGCCAAAATAACCAATAATAATTTAGTGTTTTATAAATCAAATATGCATAAGCCTCAATCAAATGGTTATGTCATGAGCCCTATACCTAAACCAAAACAAACAAAGAGTTCTTTCGACACATAACTTTGATGTCATTAATTTGTTAAGTACCATTTACTTGAAAGATGATTAGAACACATATTCAAAAGATTGTCTTTCGACCTAAAATCCAAATTAAACCTTTACTTGTTATGTTAATTAAGTTTCTTATACAATCGTCACAAATTACAAGACCAAAACATTTGTCGACTAATGAATTGAAATCAACCACTATTGAGAATCTCGACATAGACTCAACAATGATTAATCAAAATAATAAACAAGACAAGTTCCAATTTAACCAAATATGATGTCGTTCATCATAAACCAAACAAACACTAATTGTATCCAAACATCCCTTTATCACAAGTGATCATATTTACCAAACAAGCATTAAGAGATTATTATTATCAAAACACATCACATGAAACACAAAGAACCAAACATGAGATATAACATTCAACATCTTAAAAGTAACAAGAGTTTACCCAAGGTATCAATTACAATAGGCAAAGGTAAAGTATTTAAGGCAACCTTCAAACCTCCAATCAACTACAACTTCTAACCAAGCCGGAAAATAAGACACGAACACTTTCTAGAGCACTTGAGCACTACTTCTGGAAATGGCAGAGAGTTGTGGCCTTTTGGGTGAGATAAAGGTGGTGACAATTCATCCTTAAGGGTGGAGGATAGAAATGCACACGGTGACAATTCTTCCTTTAAGGTAGAGGCTGGAATTGTGCCTTTATTTTGGTGGAAATTCATCCTTGAGGGTGAAGGCTCGATTTGCACACCTAGAACCAAGCCAAAATGGTCCTATTTATTGGTAGAAACCAGCCTTAGCCTCCAAGCAAGTTTCTTGGGCACAAAGTATCATAAAAATAGCAGGTTTAGGAGTTATTATGGAGACATGATCGGACTTAGGGCTTAATGGCACTTAAATAAGCATTAAAAATAACTTGGGGAGGTCAACAAGCATCCAACCGATCGGTTGGATTCCATCCGATCCAGATGGATGAAAAAGTCAGTTCCATCGGAATCGGTTGCGGGCTCCTACCGATCGGATGGATGAGATTGGCAGAAAATGATAAACATAAAAGTTGTAGATCTTTCTCTTAGCTTTCCGTGGCCAAAAACGGGAGGTCAAACGGAGTTCGTATGCTCAACTTATGGCCAAAATGGTGAAGGTGTGTCGGGAACAACGAGTCTTCCATTATTTCTTCGTTTTAATTTCTTTTCTCAATTTCTTTTCTCGTTTTCCTTCTTGTACTTTATTCTTGAGTCTTTGGAGTGACAACTTCATGACTTTTATCTTCTCGAATATACACCAAGAGACTTCCATTTGTCGAGAATTCTTCATACATGCATAAATCTTCGTTTATTGATCGTTTTTACGTCTTTTCCTTCATTTTCCTGTTCTTGGCTAGCATACACACTTTTCCACGGTTAAGTAACAAATATATACAAATATGACCAATTTCCATGCGTAAAACAAACAATAACGCGACTAAAAACATGTTAATTTTGAGCGTTATCAGCGTTGTTTGCCAAGCCCGTATCTTGGCATGGCAGCCATGTGGCTGCAGCCATTGCGGGTTTTGGGTACCGCTTCCACAATTGCTGGCCAAAGGCGTGTGACATAAGATGTTGACCTCCAAAATATGGTCGACAAAAAATTAATAAAACTGTGGTCACCAGTTTTGTACAACCCTTTTCCACGGGTGTTTTTCTAGCCGCGTTTCATAATTAAAAAAGACGCTGAGTTTGAAAGTCTCGGTGTTTGGAATGTATTCGCCTGGATTTGGGCAACAATAAGGTTATTTTTATTGTGCTTATGCTTTCCGAATAGGCTGTGATGATTGTTGTAATCTAAAGAAATGAAATGGTCGATTGAAGATCCGATCTTAACTTGGCAGGGCAACGACCGGATGCCATAGCATATATGCCTAATGTGCAACCAGGGTTCTTTGCAGCCATGATAGGGTTCGGATACTTCTGTGACATGATTATCATATACAGATCTGAGCCTAATCATTGATTGCACCACTAACCAAAATAACACCTTTCAACCAGATGGTGGTTTAAATGATAATGGAATGAATTTGCCGTGTGTTTTTCTGGTGTGCAAAGTGGGGTTACGAGAGAACGAAGTTGTAAAGAAAATTTAAACCTGTGTTTTGTTCTGTCAGAAAACTAAAATGAGGTTTGACTAACTTGGCGTTTAACACGTTTGGGTTTAATTGGGTCTGTTTTTACGGTGTCCAAAGGTGGGTTCTGAAAGAAAGTGGAATTGGAAGTGCACAGCTTTTGGTAAGGAAGAGGATCCTTTCATTGTTAACGCTTTAGTGCCACATTTCCTTCTGAAGTTAGTCCCTTACTTAGCTTATCAAATATTGAACTTGAATAGTATGATTAGTAAAATTATTTGTCTTTGGATAAATATGTCCCGTTTCTGATTATCTTAAGGGTGTTTGGTATTGCATGTTTAAAGAGATACTGGCTTCTTTTGGTTTTGTAAATAAAAGAAGCACTTTTGAAGTGTTTGGATTGATAGTGGCTTTTCTTATAACAGTTTGCATAAAATACGAACATTGGTAAGTGCTCATTTCAAAGGTGCTTATAAGTCATATGTAAGTGCTAATATGCAATCCAAATGCCCCCATTCACTGAAAATAGATTGCTTCTTACTAGGGTAAATTATAATCAGAATGGTCCTATTAAATTTTTGATTGATTTGATTGATTTGAAACATTCACATTTAGATTCAGCTTTTTCATTTGATTTTTTGCTTTGAATGATTTAAAACATGTTTGTTTTGACATTTTCTGTTGTTGCCTTTAGTAATCATATTCTTAAAATTTTGTAGACCCAAGTATTTGGAACGATGGCGAAGGTAGGTCCTGAAGTTGTCGATCAGCTGCAACTGCAAGCTGTGATTTCAGTATCGGCAGATGTGAGTTTTACATCAAATAAGTTCCCTAAATATAAATTAGGCCCTGATAATCAGATTCTGGATGAAGCCACCGTGGATAGTAAGGGACCTCCATTAATAGAGGTGATTGCACAAGAAACTGAGCAGCTATCCGAGCAACACAAACGTCTCTCAGTTCGTGATCTGGCTACCAATTTTGACAAGAACTTGCAGCTAAGTTGTACAATGAGGTATGACGTTAAACCATATGCTGAAGTGTCTGTTTTGGCTCATTTATGTGAATGGGTAAACTTAAGTTGTTTCAAATTAAAAAGGGGTCAAGATCAAAACAACGATTGGTAATTCTGAAATTTTTGTCCTTGACAAAGGTTTTAGACATAATGTTGCATTTGGAACATAGAGAACCACTAATCAAGATTTAGACAGAAAATTAGGAATAAGCAAATGCACGGCATAATGTTGCGGTTATTGTTTGCAATTAATATCTTCTTTCTTATATTGTTACACAAACAGAGCTTCATTCTTTAAGGTTGTTATTTCAGTTGTCATACAAACATAACTTCATTCTTTAGAATTATTATTTCTCTGCTAGAAATAGGTGTACAGTCATTAATAAAGGATTAAAAAAAGGTTGTCATGTAGACATAACTTGATTTTTGGGAATTATTATTTTACTAACGTATAACAGGAGGTGTAAACTGTAATAGTGCATAGTGCTGACTATAATTGTTTATTTGAATCAGTCGAATGCGTTGGATGAGATGACGGATAGTCCGTGCAAGTTAAAGGTTGATGAGGATGATGATAAGGAGGAGGATGAGGTTGGGGATGGTCAGAATAAGGAGGATTCGTAAGGGTTTAAGCTGATGGTAAGTCAGTTTTGGAGGTATACTTTTAACTATATTAGCTTTGATTTTCACTATTGACTTATGAATGAGTGAATTTGGTAATGCTCAATCTGTTGATGAATCACTTGGTTAAATAGAATGAAATCTTAGCTAAAAAGGAGGCTGATCAGAAGTCACTGAAAGTGTAACATACTAATATTAATGCATAAAAAAGTTAGATAATCATTAATGTAATGTAACCTTT
>LBNU01023306.1:47329-78961 GCA_014162995.1 Artemisia annua
AACGAAACAGACTTGAGAGGAATGTTTGAGTTCTTCTTTGTCAGCAGCTTCAGATCCAGGCTCTGATACCACTTGTTGATCCCAGTTGAGCAATTGATCTAGTATTTATTCTAGATAAACCAATACAATAATGTATAGAAAGCTTGACTGCAACAACTTAATCAAACGCGGAATTTATTGATTAACTTAAGAGGAACACAAACAACAAAATAATATCACCACTTAAACACTTCAATATATTGAATACGAGCACCCTGAATAGTGCCAGGGTTTTGCAACCTTGAAGTGAATACAATACTAGAATAATACGTACTCTAGTCTAACCCTAGGATCTCCTTTTATACACCAAGGAACCCTATAGGCTTACAAACGACTTCCTACCTAAGACTATGATCTTCTAACATTATAGAATATTACATAATATCTATACTATAAATACAAACATTCGTACATAAACTTATCACATAAGCAGCAGAGTCTCAGCAGTATTCTTCCAGCAGTAGAGTCTCAGCAGTAGTCTTGTCTGGCAGTAGAGATTTTACACTAGCAGTAGACTTGACTAACTAGCAGCAGTGTAGCACCCAGAAGTAGAGTTACTTCAAAACCCAACAGATATGGTAAATGGAACCAGGTATGAACATGGATATTACTTAGCTGACGGAATTTACCCGCAGTGGGCAACTTTCGTCAAATCCTTCTCGGCAACAACTGACGAAAAACATGGTTATTTTAAAAGGAAACAAGAAAGTGCACGAAAGGATGTCGAACGTGCTTTTGGTGTGCTTTTAAGGACGTTGGGGGTATACTACAACAACCGGCACGTCAACATGAACTTGTCAGGATACGTAGAATCATGTATTCTTGCATTATTTTGCATAACCTGATTTTAAAATATCAAAAGTTTGCACTACGTGAGTATGGCGAAATGTGGGTGAATATGTCACTACGTATGAGGCAAGAAAGATGGGTTGACAGATGTGATACCTATCGTCGCAAGGCAAAAGAAATACGCGACCGAGAAACGCATACTCAACTCCAAATAGACCTTATGAAGCATATGTGGCATAAACATCTTCAACGACAACAACAAGAAGAAGATTCCGAAGACGATGAATAAGTATTTGTAATTCGTATGTTTTTAAATTTCTTATGTTTCATATTTTATTATTTTTTGTTTCCCGTTGTAATTTTTTTAAGTTTTTTTATATTTTGTATTGTAATGTTTAAGATTTAATGTTATATGGTTTATTAAATGAATTATTAGTTTTAGTTTAGGGGTTAAATTTGATAATAGTTGAGTTAAAGTTGAGCTAAGGTTGAGTGATGATAAGGTGTATTTTTTTTTGAGTTTAGGTGAAAAGGTTAAAGCTGACGTGGCATTGACGTGACACTGAGTGAAACTTTAACCCAAGTTAAGACACCTAATGCTTTTACAGACAACAAACTTATGGTTAGACCGCAGTAGAAAATGAATTTAATCATTATTTTTCTTTGGAATAGGTTCAACTTCATATCTCCATTCTCCAAACTAACCCCAACTTTAACTATTTGGGTCAACAACAAAGACTCACTCAATCTTTTCTCAATCAATCATGAAATAACTTACTAGATTCATTTCATGCATTTTTATGCTTTGGCTAAATACAAACACGATTTAAATATATTCAAATACTAGCAGGGTACCCGTGCGTTACAGCGGCGGGTACCATGCAATTGTAATATTCAGCAAAATTTCTTTTAGTTCTATATTTTACGATACAATAGATATACGGATGACGACAATTTTACTTTTGAATAATTTTATGCAATAACAATATTTTTAATATAAAAACTGTATATTATCCACGTGATATTGTGACAATATTGAGATGGTAACTGGCATATTGTAACGGTATAGGGTTAAAGTAGTTGATAATGGCTCGTAGTTGCAAGTTATCATTAAATAATAGCACCATAGTGAATTTTAAAAATCACTTACATTATACTAAGAAAATTTAGTTCTCTAAAAACGATTTTTGTTATATTTGTCCCACATAGATGGACGATACAAATAATAGAGTACTTATAAAGATAATATATATATATATATATATATATATATATATATATATATATATTCAATAAGTCATGTAAGTTATTTTAAAGAATATAATTATTATTATACAAATATATATAATAAATATAATAGATATAATTAACACTTAGCACTTTGCCTTTATATATATATATATATATATATATATATATATATATTCAATAAGTCATGTAAGTTATTTTAAAGAATATAATTATTATTATACAAATATATATAATAAATATAATAGATATAATTAACACTTAGCATTTTGCCTTTGCTTTGAAAAAACCGCCCGATTTTTATAAAACAAAGCTTTTGGTTTTTACTGTAAGTTTTATCAAACAGAATCAAAAAAGTGCATCTGTTGGTTCTCAAGGCACTATTGCGACTTAATAAAATTTTTTGAACATTGTAATTTACTATGCAGCATCTATTGATTTAATAATATCGTCTTCGGACGACTTTTATGGGCTAGCCAAACCGGTGGTGTCTCAGGTTCCCGGTTGAACCCGTTGGTCCGATCNACGATACAATAGATATACGGATGACGACAATTTTACTTTTGAATAATTTTATGCAATAACAATATTTTTAATATAAAAACTGTATATTATCCACGTGATATTGTGACAATATTGAGATGGTAACTGGCATATTGTAACGGTATAGGGTTAAAGTAGTTGATAATGGCTCGTAGTTGCAAGTTATCATTAAATAATAGCACCATAGTGAATTTTAAAAATCACTTACATTATACTAAGAAAATTTAGTTCTCTAAAAACGATTTTTGTTATATTTGTCCCACATAGATGGACGATACAAATAATAGAGTACTTATAAAGATAATATATATATATATATATATATATATATATATATATATATATATATATATATATATATATATATATATATATATATATATATATATATATATATATATATATATATATATATATATATATTCAATAAGTCATGTAAGTTATTTTAAAGAATATAATTATTATTATACAAATATATATAATAAATATAATAGATATAATTAACACTTAGCACTTTGCCTTTATATATATATATATATATATATTCAATAAGTCATGTAAGTTATTTTAAAGAATATAATTATTATTATACAAATATATATAATAAATATAATAGATATAATTAACACTTAGCATTTTGCCTTTGCTTTGAAAAAACCGCCCGATTTTTATAAAACAAAGCTTTTGGTTTTTACTGTAAGTTTTATCAAACAGAATCAAAAAAGTGTATCTGTTGGTTCTCAAGGCACTATTGCGACTTAATAAAATTTTTTGAACATTGTAATTTAGTATGCAGCATCTATTGATTTAATAATATCGTCTTCGGACGACTTTTATAGGCTAGCCAAACCGGTGGTGTCTCAGGTTCCCGGTTGAACCCGTTGGTCCGATCCGTTTTATAAAACCATATGTTCCATCAATGAATCGGTAGTCGGGCGGTCGACCACCCTGCAACGATTAATCGGTCAAGGCGGGATTAATCGGATTGACATTTCCTGCAAGTTTTGGGTATTTATGGAGAGCAAACTAAAGATCTTAACTGATTCCAAGCCTACTATGTTTCTAAACCTCAATAAAAGGCTCCAATTCTAATTATGAGGCCCATTGTGCGTTATAAGTGAAATAAACGATCCCCAAATTAAGTAGAATGCTTAAATTATTATTTTTTAAAGTTGACCGATTCGGCCGATTTTTTGCCGCTTCGGCCGATTCTTGAGCGATTCGGCCGATTTTTGACTGATAGTGACCGATTTTTTTGCCTTGGCCAAATTTTCCACCGATTTTCAAAAATCAACAAGGTGTATGGGCGATTATCGATTAATCGGCCGATTCGGCCGATTTTTGCAACATTGATATAAATTATATGAAGCTTTGTGTGTTTTATTACTTTGTATAATATGTATAATAACAAGTATTTTTCATATTAGGGGTGTTTTAAAGATAACATTTATTAGGTAATTATTGTTATAGGCGTTTTTTTTCTTATATTAAATTACTTTGTATTTTTTTTAAACATGTCTACAAAGAGTGCTTTAAAGTGTTACAACTAATGTTATTATAGATGTACTTGTTAAAATTTGCCATTATAAGCAAATGTTGAATCTTAATTTTTTAAGCCTTCCATTTTAAGAATGTCCCAAATGCTTTATAATATAGATATAGATATAGATATAGATATAGATATAGATATAGATATACATATTTATTTATTCTAATATAATATACTTTATAAATAATATATCTAATACTTATGATTTATGTTATTTTAGATACGGGTAGTACTATTGGTGGCTCATAGAAAAAGTAAAAAAGAAAAGAAAAAAATACACAAAACATTCATTTTTGTCCTCCTGTTTACATTACATTATAACACAATTTTAAACTTAGAAACTTAAAAAATAAAAACACGTAACAATTGTACTAACTTAATAAAATAAAGAGTTATAAATACATTTGTCTTTCATTATGAATAATTTCAATATACATGCGTTGTCGACTTAAATATGTAGGTTCTCATGCGGATGCGGCATCAGTTTTGTACCTCCTCCATTGTGGCTGATTTGTCGGGATCAGGATAATTTTCATCTAGCATCACATAAATGATAAATGTAATGATTATCCCTCACATGTGCAATCACAAAGGGACCATTTTCTTGTGATGGATTTGGACCGGACCAAAGCGGAAACACATATAACTTTGTGCCGGGGATATAAATATAACTGGTCGGTTATAGAGTGAAGCAATAACCAACCCAGTGTTTGGCATAATCATCCATTTGTCCTACGGTGCAAATCCAGTTTCAAAAAAATTCACAGAGTTCCGAATTTGTCGAAAGCCATCACTTTGAAACATAGCCGTGTAATTTAGCTTGCGAACATCTAACTCATGCAACAAATATTGTCGAATTACTGACCACATATTTTCACCGAGACGAAGATCGAAGGCAACTGACCGAAATAAAAAAAAATTACATCACCTAACACTTTATGAAAACTTATGATGTATCAACGAAAAAGCCCAGGAATATGCTTCATCAAATATTTGCTATTATAATCTGGAACATATGAACTGTGTCTCTTGTATGAACTGTGTGTAGCAGGTTCTTAGACGTATGAGTTGTGTCTCGTGTATGAACCGTGTCTCGCGGGTTCTTGGACGAACCGAACACTGATGAAGCCTTGTTTATGTTCATTCGTTTAATTGCAACTGGACAAATAAACGAACACGATCACTTAAACGGATGAATTTTCTTGTTCATATTTGTTTATTAAGAAACTAAGGTTGTGACAACTTGACATGCGTTCAACAAGATACTAAACAAACATGAATGAACATACATAATGTAGACTAAGATACATAAATTTTTTTAAAAATATACATGGTAATGAGTTTTAAAAGTGTTGTTTTGTTTAACTAAACCAACTTTAAAGTGTATAAAAAAATATGCGTATACGAACATAAACGAATGCATAGTTGGACGCTCACGAACATAAATCAGTGGATGAAACTTTTGTTCATGTTCGTTCGTTTAAGTAACAAAAATAAATTATTATTTATATTCGTTTAGTTAATAAGTAAATGAACATAAACGGACATTTCACAGAACGGTTCACTTGATGTTCGAGTTTGGTTCCCCAAATATACATATGCAAATTCCCAAGGGGGTCTTTGTTTCAGCTTATATAGCTGTCTTATGAATTTTTTTTTTTTTTTTTTTTTTTTTTTTTTTTCATAAGCTGAGTTTTTGTGGCTTATTTTAAATCCTTTCGGCTTATATAAATTTAAATTATGTCATAAAAGGCTTATGTAAGCCAAAAAGCTAAAAAGAAATAGCTAAAACTAGATAGAGAAAAGTCCAAAATACATCCATGTAGTTTGGCCTTTTCTCGCTTTACATCCTCGTGCTTCTTCTTAGCACAAAATCATCACTCCGTTAATAAAGTTGGCACAAAATCATCCTCCGTTAGTAATATCAGTCAGTGAGGACTAAAGATGCAGATTATTTTCCTTTATCCCCTAACAAGAGTTAAAATAATCAGCATCTTTAGTCCTCGTTGACTGAATGATATGGATAGTTACACCCTCTAAATTATAAAACGAAAGTTCCCAGTCAGGAGGATACATTACAGAATACCGAGTTGAAATCCTCTCTTGCTGCAAATACAAAAATTGAAGATTTAGAGTAGCAGCTCCACGATAATCGTGTTCCTTCTTAACCTTCACTCATTTACTCAGGTATCTCTTCTTTCTTCCTTTTTTTTTCTTAATTATACAAACCCTAATCCGTTCTTCTTTTTAATTAGGTTTCGCAAATAATAATAGTAATACGAATTCCTTTGTATACGTTTATGCCACGCCTAGTTGAATTGCTTATATATTACTACTCCTTCCGTTCCTAAATTATCCTATACTTTTTATAAAACTTAATTCATACTACTCTTTAAGTTTCGGATATTGTCCGTAGCTAAGGGGGTGTTTGTTTCGGCTTATGGCTTATTTAGTTTTCGGCTTATGTTTCATAAGCTCACTTTTTGTGGCTTGTATAAGTTCATTATGTTAATGTTTCATTATGTCATAATGAACTTATATAAGCCGAAAAATTTCAAAATAAGCCACAAAAAGTGAGCTTCTGAAACACAAACCCAAAACCAAATAAGCCATAAGCCGGCTATATAAGCCGAAACAAACACCCCCTAATACTAGAAAAAAACAAACCCGGTTGGAGTATGTGCGGTGGTAGGTTCAGACCCCGTAGATTAGTTGGCCAAAGGTCGGAAATCATGGTTACCTAATAAGAAGTATTTAGTTATTGGTCGAAGCGTAAAATTCATTCTGCATAAAGCCGCAAGGTTGCAGTTTTTTAAACTGTAATTTTGGTATGGTGCAAAATTATTTTCGGACTGTGGGAGCGGTGACTACTGTAAATTTATTGCTTGAAGATCGTAAGTGATGATGAAATACAGTTGTTGCTTGCTATCGTTTTTACATTGTTAATAATCATCTTCGTGACGGTGACATGTAGGCAGCTGGTGAAGGAATCAGTATCTGTTTTTCAGTCTTGTAATGGCGTCAAAGAAGAAGGAATCAGAGGGTATTGCTCTTCTTTCTATGTACGGCGACGAAGATGACGATGATATGGAACAAGATGTCAGTGATAACGAGACTGTTCCAGTGGAGAATAAGGAGCAGAGTGAAGTGGGTGGGAGTGAAGCTGCAGATATGGAAGAAGATGGTATATCAGACACTGATAAAAGCTATGGTTATGGAAATAGTGTTGATGCTAATGACAGCAGAACGCCGGTTACTATAGATAGATTAACGTCACCTCCAGCTCAACAAGTGATTAGTGCGGAGCCAAGTAGAGGTAGGAAAGAGACTTTAACGATTGTTGATTATGGGCATGATGAGGCTGCGTTGTCGCCTGAACCGGAGGTAATTTTATATTCTTTGCGTTTCTGTTTTTTATATATTCGATTTTATTTTATAATGTTGGTAAATGTTGTTTATTTTGAATGTGCTCTTAATTTGTCTTTCCTTGGAAGAAAGTCCATTTATTAAGTGTTTCATCTTTTGGGAACGGTCCAGTCAAAGACGCTGACACCCCTCATGTTCCAACCTTGAAACTTCAGCGAAAAATAGGGTTACAAAAGTGGTTGTTGATATGAACAGAATAATAACTAATGTAGTGAACATCTAATAAAGTGAGGATGTGTCATAAGAACAAGAATTCTGAGATGTAATTCCATAGTTGATACGAATGCACAAAGTACTATATAAGCTGTTCCCCTTTTGTATGAGATTATATTTGTTGTTTCGGATCCAACTATCACTGAAGCTCTTCTAGTTGCTGGTTTAAAGGCGTTGATTTACCTTGTAGAATTGTCATGTCAGCTCTTTTCTCAATAGGCCTAAATATAGACTTATATACACTGATCGTGTGATGTAGGCTAACAAATTATGACATTGATGCCACTTAGGCAGTCAAAAATATACTTTCCCTCTTTTTCATTATGCCTGCGTCAAAGATGTTTTAAAAATTACTAGTTCTTAACGTGCCTGTCCTGTTATATAGAGGATGGGCAAAAATCCTGCATCAATAAATTAGGTTTGGACTTATTAGCTAGAGGTAGGTTTTTTAATCCAATAGATGCAACTGTCGATCTGTTTATGGTTTTTTACTTCAGTTAAAGTTGCACATTTTGTTTAAGGGAGCCTCTTAGGTTGCTCAACAAACAACGCCTTGGTATAAAACAAGGTTAATAGTATTATGTGAAAACGAGTTACAGTTTTACATATTTTTGAAATGTCAATGTTTTCGTGGTTTCTAACTTTCTCTGAAAAATCGTTTTGGTTGCAGGAAGGGGAAATAGCAGCTACAGGTCGTGTAATGTTTGGCGCAGAGCTTCAAACCGTAAATGGTACGTTTTTTAATATTGCAATATACCTGCATACTATGTTGTTTCACCCACCTCTAAGTATGAGAATACATTGTTCTAATGTAGGCTTCTAATGAAGTAAAAATGGATGTCTAAATTAGACTATTTGTTTCACCTGAAGTGCAACGTTTTAATTACCATTGAGATGCTTCTGCCAGTATCTTAGTCATCGCATTTACACCTATGGATGGTAAATTGGTAAGGCATAGAGTTGTTTTTTGTTTCAAATACACTTGCAGCTTCCTTCACAGTTGCATGAGAATAATGTTGGGTGGTAATAATAATATAATAATGGAGGCGTGAGAGACGTGAGACATGATATGTTGTTAAGGTTAACCCAGGACTGAAATACATAGGAACTTTTATATTCACCTACAAGTGTTGGAAGACTGAAATACATGGTGATACTCTCTATTTGTGATTTTGTTAACTGTAGCCGATAGTGGAGACTGATAACCTGTTGACTTTAGATTCATTTTATCACTTGACTAAAAAGCATAAAAATATTTGTATTCACTTCCGTTGATGGATCAATTGGATCATCATTTTGGCTCAATTACAACAAATAGGTAGATCGGGCCTCAAGATTGCAACAACTAGTAGCTTGTTATATGCAATAAGGGTCATAACTCATAAGTATAACATATTGTAGGATTCCAATACCTAGGTGCTTCATATTGTGCGAGGAGATCATAGCTTGTGTTGTAAAAAATCCTAAATTCACAAGTCACACCCCCCTTCTCCTTCTTTCATGGAGTTGGTCGTGCTGAGAAATATACGTAGGTGCGTTTTCCATATTCTGGTGCTTACAACACTGATTGGTTTATGCAGCCTAGTGCTTTTTTAAGTAGGCAGCCAGAATTATGTGGATCATACTTGCTGTTGAGGCTACTGATAAAAATTTACTATAAGCTAAAAAGAGTGTGGATATGTTTTATATTTGACCACAAATTCAGCTAGTTAAGTTACGAATTCCTAATGGTATATCTTCTTTAAGGATTCAGTTCAGAAGAAAAAAAAAAAAAAAAAAAAAAAAAAAAAAAAAAAAAAAAAAAAAAAAAAAAAAAAAAAAAAAAATCATCTTTAAGGATGGTAACTTTGAGTTGTAATTTACATTAGTCATCAATCTGAGCAACTGAAGTTCTTTAGTGCAGTTAGGAGATAGAGAATTCATCTATTCTATAGAATCCAAAAGGTTATGCGCTAGATATCCTTTTTTGGTGGCACAAATGTGAAGATTAGGAATTAATATTTTTGTTCATTTTATGTATTGAAGCAAGTGAGAATGAATACTGACATACAATTCTAAGTGTATACTATTGGGGAATTTAGGAGAAGGTTTGCTTTTTGCCAATTAGGAACTCACTAGAATATCATATTAACATAACTTGGCAAAAATACCATCGCTAGGTGAAGTCATGTAAAAGAATGGAGATGGAAGCTTTTGGAAAACACCTGATAGAGTGAGTTCTAACTTCTAAGGTAACATAAAAAAAATAAGGCGTGCATCTGTGCGCCTCCTGTTAAATATCTTCACATAGATAAATGGTCAAATAATGCCAATAATAATTCTTGAATGTTTAGTCAAGATGATGTATTAAGATCTAATGGATATGGAATTAGAAGATGCTTATGTGCTAAATGTCTATAATAAACTTTACAAGGGGAATGTATTGACATGAGATGGTTGAAGTTATTAATAATGGCTCATAAGAATGTATGGGTCCTTTGTTGTGATGAAACAATAACATTAGGTATCAATTCATCAAAGGCTTGTTGATCTATATAAAACTTGATTGTGCACTAGTGTGAAAGCAAGTCTCTTGGTAGATTTTCCCAATAAGAGATATACAGAGTACCATATTTCAATGATATATCATTGTATTATATTGAATGGATGTGAAGTGCATGCCACTGATTTACTCTCTCTGACTGTGAATAGCATGTAGCAAGGTTTAATAAGCCATTGGTGTTTTTAGACGGACATGACCAAATGACGGATTGTAGCATATTTCGTAAAGGCAACCGAAGATGTAGGGCTAAACTTGATGAAATTTATGGCTGATAATTCCATAAGTTGTATGTTTTTTCAGAAAACATGGTACGGGCACAAAGTAAAGTTTTGATGTTTTATATCAACTTAATTCTGTAGATACGACAAAAAGAATGTCTAAAGACTATTAAAAGATAAAATATTTTTAGGTCTATATTGAATCACAAACATGAATCTGCAAATTTGAAGCTATTTGATGTTAATTACTGCAAGCGGGTCTAGAAAGAAATTTTAATTCACAGACACCTCGTGGTCATCTTAGTAAGGGGAGTTTTGGTCTGTGAGAGGCTTTAGCCATGATGGTTATTACAAGGCTAGAAAATACTGGGAAAAAGAATGGTCCAGGGATATTTATGGTATAAAGGCCTTTTTCATGGCAAATGGTCAGGTGCACACATTACTAGAAAGTTAAACACAAATTAAAGCAGAATAAAGCACAAAGAAGAATGTACTTAAAATGTTGAATTTCTCAAATCGTCGTTAACATTAAAGTTTCCTTCTTATCTATTGAGAATCCGTTTTCAATTTGAATTTGACATTGAAGTCTAAATGTTTAGAACTTTAGATAAAGTTAACACTAACATTCGATCACAAATTAATTGTTGACACGTAATCAACCTAGAAGTATTGTGAGTTAATTTATGGTTAACAAGTTGGAAACCATTGAGCTTTAATGAAGCACCATCTCATGAACATAGTAGCATAGAGACAAGAGGTAAAGAGCAGACACATACCTCAGGGAGGTGAAGAATGTAGTGTTGGCTTTTAAGCATTTATCTTTCACTCGTGTGTGTTTTTCTGCTTTAAAGTTACAAAGATACTTCTTTGGCTCTTGGTTTTCAAAAAATTTGTGGGATTTTTTTTTTTTTTTTTTTTTTTTTAGTTTCATCAAATGAGTATCTTGCTTTGCCCTCAACGGACCTCAGCTTATGTAAATATTGTGTTATTTGTTCTTCATGTATTAGATTTGTTGCCTTTGTAATCGGTTAAGTAGCCTAAGTTGAAAAAAGATTCTGAGTCTGAATATTCATCATGTGTAGGAACACCACCAGGAACTGTACAACTATTAACGCCAAATGCACAATCAACTCCTCAGTCATCTGAACATGTTGATCAGTCACAATCTGATGCAATAAACTATAAAGAAAATGAATTAGAATATGCAGCCCCTGAAGAAGCTGTTAATATTGCGGAAGATGGAGAGAAGGAAATGGACCCCTTGGACAAGTTTCTCCCTCCACCACCAATGACAAAGTGCACTGATGAATTACAAGTAAGTTGATGCAGTAGTTACGTTTTTAGTTTTTACATATCTCATCTTGAAAATTTTCTAAGCAAGGCTATTGCATTCAGTTTATCTCTAAAATGTAGAAATTATAGGATACTAACATTAGCCTGTGACCCTGATTAGTCGAGGCAGCACATAATGACTATTGTGTTTTTATACAGTTAATCTTTGTGTTCATAAAGGAATTAAGGGGGGTGTTTGGACTTTGATTAGCTTGGGGTTATTTAAATTTTGGAAGAGTTCATAAACATACGTTTTCCAACTTATGAGCTTATCAACGTGAGCTCATGGACTTAAAAAGCCATAAGCCCAAGTTGATAAGCTCATAAGCCGAAAGAATTGAGCTTGTGAACCTTTTCAAAATCAAATATAAGCCCGGAAAAGACGCTAATAAGCCAAGTAACTTTTACAAGTTGACTATTTAACATGATAATAGTCTTCTCTTTAAGATTTACTTGGGAATTATATTTATATGTGGTGGCTGGAGATTGTTGTGCACTTGTGCTTTTCTATCTATTTTTCCTTTTCATGTGTCTTTTGACTTTTCTGTATGGTTTCTACTCAAGAGAGTTTTGTTGGAAGTGCTGGGTTTTTTCTGGTTGCTTAGGGTTGTTTGTTACTGATATCTTTTTAAAGGGTAGAGAGGGGGTTGAGGGTATTTGAGTTATTTGTGACTCAATGCTCACTCGGATGCTAGGGTACTGATAGATGCCAGTTTTGCTATTATTATTGTTATTATCATTTGAATTGTGGAAATTATATTTTTCTATCAGATGAGTCTACTGTGTAAATGTTATTTCATTAGAGAAAGGCTAAATTCTCCTAATTATTACTCTATTGGACAATTGTCAATGATTAGTCCACTTATGAAAGTCAACAATTCACATCACATTGATTGTTGACCAGTGTCCGCTAGGAGAATTTAGCATTTGTGTGCTAGAATCTTGGTAGGTATTAATTTAGATAAATATTCCGATGCATAGTTATATTAGGAAGAATTATGGGCAACAAAATCCATATAAGTAGGGTTAGGGCTGTAATTCAATTGTGTTTATCTGATAAAGTAGTTTGGTATATATCAACTCGGTGAGCCAGTAGATAATTTAATTTTCATTTTATTCACAATATCCGAGCTGAGTATTTTCAGGAATAATTTGTATCTTACCAGCTGATAGGAACTTTGCCACAATGACACAAATATACCTCACCTCTTAACTAATATGTTTACTTCATGTTTTTATATTTGGATGCTAATTACTTTTTCTCTGTTATATGGAATCCATAGTGACTTATTGAATTGTTAAAAGATTGGTCTCCTACTTTGCATATTTGATGTAACTTTCAGTTAACAAGTTTTCCTGTGTAATATTAGTATTGTGTCTTTTGGTGCAGGAAAAGATCATCAAGTTTCTGAATCTGAAAAAGAAAACTGGGAGAAGCTTTAATTCAGAAGTGCGCAATAGGAAAGAATACCGCAACCCGGACTTCTTGCTGCATGCTGTAACTTATCAGGACATTGATCAGATAGGATCTTGCTTCAGTAAAGATGTTTTTGATCCTCATGGTTATGACAAAAGTGACTATTATGATGAGATTGGTATGCCTCTATTCTTTCTATTATTTTATCTTAATCTATGCGTCCTTCTTTAAAAGTTTATAAATAGTTGACATGACACATAATTAATTTATTAACAATGGATAATTGTTTCGAGGATGAGTGGCCAAATAGGCAGATGGGTGCAAAACAGGTCAGTCGGGTTGGGGTGGCCTTCAAAGGTTGCTTTTTGTATTTGATTTCGTAAATATGTAAGGTGTTCAATTATAGAGTACTAATCTGAACCTTTTCATTCCCTTCAATAAATAAGTTTTAGGTTTTACATAATGCAAAACAGGTCAGTCGGGTTCGGGTGACTTGCAAATTTTGCTTTTTGTTTTTGATTTCGTAAATAGGTAAGGTGTTCAATTATCTTACGCTACTAATCTGAACTTTTTTTTTTCTTCAATAAATAAGTTTTAGGTTTCACATAACTGAATACATTTAAGATATTTTCAACCCATTTGACCTATTTGATACATTAACTTTTTCGTTAAATTTGTAAGTTTGCTCAAAAAAGTTAAATTTGAGAGGTTAACCCATTTATCATGGTAGGGATTAAAAACTAACCCGCTCTGTCTATTTTGTATATAACTAGCTTAAAGTTGCCATCTCTAATTTTGGTGCGACTTAAACCACATGGCGTGTAGGCACTGTTTATATACACTTATTCTACATTCCATTGTCTATTAGTTACTTTGATATGCAAGTTTGAACCTCTTTTACACATGACCTTTTTCAATTTTTATTTCTTATGATTGATTTCTGTGTCCCAAAACCTGTTATTACATTACTTGTTCCTGTAGCTACGGAACTGTACTCGTTAATACATGTTCTTTCAAGACAGTTTTTTATCTCTTTATCTGTAGCTACGGAACTGTACTCGTTAATACTTGTTCCTGCTTGACGTTTTTCAGTTATAAATTATCATTTTAACAGAGGCAGATATGAAAAGGGAATTGGAGAGGAAAGAGCAAGAGAAAAAGAAAAACCAAAAGATTGATTTTCTTTCTGGAGGAACCCAATCAGTAGCTTTTCCAACGCCAAAAATCGCGCCAATTCCAGGTAAACATACTATGTATTAATGGGGTGATTTAAGTTGACCCCCATTTTTTTTGTTAAGTCTTTATTGTTTTTTAATATTTACATATCTGCAGCCTCTGTTGATACTGGCACTAGCACTCGGGAGGGGAGACCAAATAAGAAATCCAAGTGGGATAAGGTATCTTTTGAGCTTTTTGCATGTTACATATCTTTTGGGTGAGTTGCAACTTATATACATAGTAGATGCTTCACTATGCTAATTTGTATCATTCTGTTACTATCATTTACTCAGGTAGATGGGGACCGGAGGCCCCCTCTGATCACAAGCTCACAGGACTCTGTGTCAAGTGCTGGGTCACATGCAGCACTTCTAACTGCTGCTAATGCTGGGAGTGGATACACAGCGTTTGCGTAAGTCTTCTACGCTCTCTTATAAATAATCATCCTATCTGTTCCCATGGGTTGAAGCTTCTTTTCATGGAGCACCTCCGAACTAAATGTTATCATCCTATTTTTCACTGTTAGTTTCAGTTTCTGTTAAGACTCTTTTTAGTCGATTAAGTTTATCTGTAAATAAATAATGTGTTAATTATGATTTTGAAAATACTACTGTATTATTACTATAGTGATCTAAATTTATGGATAAAACAGTTTTAAGAACATTAGGATTTTGGGTGGCTTTGTTCTCGTTTGACATGTTCCCTTGAAGCTAATTTTTTCATTGACCTCTTTTAGATAAAGCACAATGTGAATTGACCCATTTGTAAATTTTATTATTATTTTATTGGAGTCCCATTTGAAAATTAATTGGTCAAATTTGCCTCTTTTTAGATGTGGTTTGAAACGGGGGTCATATCAGTTTGACCTGAAACATTTTGTCCAAAAAGTCGTCATTTTATTTTAGATAATTAGTGTGTATAATATGCTTAGGAATTTTCTTTATTATCTCATTAATAATATAATTATAATATAATTTTATTATATTATGAAATGAATAGGAGATTAGATATGGATAAAAAATAGACCGGGACTTTAGACACATTTGAGTCGTTGCCTTCAAGGCCGTTTTTCTTTGAAATTTACCTGTTTTACACATTAGAGATACCCATTTATAAGTAAATTACTAGAAATGGCCACCTCTACTTTTTTAAATCCTTGAATGCATAATTGTAGGTTTCTTAATTGTCTGTGAAGCACTTTGGTGAGGCATCTTTTAAACATTAGATGTGTATCCTGCGCATATCTAGTTTTTGATATTGTTTGTTGGATGATTTACAGGCAACAAAGACGGAGAGAGGCAGATGAAAGAAGGTCAAGCGACAGGAAGTTAGATAGAAGATCATGAATGACCTGTATCTACTCCAATCATGACTCTGAATTTAGAAAGAATTTCTTCTTTTGTTGAATGAGGTTTTCAGGGAAGTGATTATCTGTATTTTTCAAAATGTGCAAGAACAATGTCTAGATTCCCAGTTTTAAATGAAATTGGTTAAATGTGCATGTTACTCACCTCAAATTTCTATAAACATGTGGTTAAGTTCGTGGTAGCAGTATATTATGCATAATCACAGTGGATATATTGTTTAACAATAAAACTAAAAGAAATAGACATAAAATTGTTGGCGGGTCTAGGCAACACGACTAGGAAAGTTTTGTATGTCGACTTTAAGGTACTGACAATCCACTTTGAGCGTTAACCGAGCCATGTTGAGTAGTGCACTTGGAGCTTAGACCTCCTTTTCTAGCCTACCACTAGACATGGAGCAGCAAGCTACACATGAAACTCCTTGTAACTTTCCTACTATTAACCCGGTAACAATCCAAATAATCAGTTACATCTTTAATACTAGTAATTACTGTATAACAAGAGCAAGCTACATAAATGGTCTATATGGTTTAGTCGAAATCATGAAAATCATTACTCTCATCTGTATCTTTTGCAAATTGTATTGTTTGGTTTCACGATTGATCTTTTAAGGCCACATGGCATGGAATGGTTTTTTCGGCGTTATGGTGCTATAATGCTAGTTTTTCCACACCATGCCTGACGTTATAGCCCAAAGATGTGATGACAATGTTGTGAAAACAAGAGTTTTTGTTTGCCACTTTTTCTAAACTGTAATTGCGTGGTTTTGAAGCAATTTTTCACAACACCCGTGTTACTTACTCTAATACATGATTAAAGTGTTTAAACTCTAAAAAGCTAGGGACTAAAAAACAAGAGTTTTATGAAAATGCTTCAGGTGTGTTTCTTTTTTACGTAATTTCTTACTAGCCATGAAAATGCTTCAGGTGTGTTTCTTTTTTACTTTTATTTTTTACGTAATTTCTTACTAGCCTCTTACTTCTTATCTAGTGAAACACACTTTAGATCTCGAGTTGTTTTTATTTCTTCACTCAAATGCGGTCAGACATTGAAATATTTTTTTCTCTTCATTCAAACGCGGCCAGACCTTGAACATCTTACCCAATAAAAATTGTTGCACATGTGTTGTTACCTATTAACACAAAATACATCCCTTCATCCAATCAAACGTTTTGTTTCATGTTTACAAGGGTTTCTTGTTCATTGCGATATTTTAATATTTGAATTGCATGAGCGCACAATTAAAAGACAAATTAAACTAAAACCAACAACATTGTTTTATTCAGATTAATCATCTTTTAACAGTAAAATGTAATGCTTAAATTAATGTTCAAAACATCTTTAATAAAACAAACAAATAAGCCAAAAATAATATATAAGTCTCACATTATTTTGATAATGTGTTCTTTAGTTAAAATTTGAAGAGAAATGTAAAAGAAAAAATGTTTTCTTTTTGGTTCTTGAGTTTATTTTTTAAGAAAAGAAATGAGTTGGAATTAGAGATGCTTAAAATATTTTCACCCCAATTTAAAAGAAAATAAAAAGGGAAGAAAACATTATTATATTCTATTAAAAGACCAATATGTAATTTTTAAAAGTTTTGAGAACAACAAATAAATGAGATACATAATTTGAACAAATTATTATTTTTTTATTTACTTATCTATTTAGAGACTTCTTTTATTTATCTTGTTTGGAGACCTCATTTACTTTTCCATTTTTTTCTTTTTTTAAAAAACTTGAGAAGATGTTGATATGGGTGGCGTGAGCGTTGATTACTTTATTCTTTTGATTGTTGATAGATAAATTGATCGGTGAAAGAATTGATTCGCCACCGCCTCCTATTATTAAAGAGAATCATCAAAACCATTTTTTCATTATTTGTTCATCAAATAAACTTAATTAACAGCAGCAGAAGAAAAGATGTGGTGGAAGAAGAAAGAAGAAATAAAAGAGCCTTGCAAGAAAGAAGCCTGCGACATTCAAGCTTGTCTTTCCAAAAACAACTTCCTTCCCCATAAGTACCTTTTTTATGCCCTTTACTATCAACCTATTAATCTTTATTTCACATTTTTATTTAAACTAGAATTAGGGTTTTGTTGAATTCTTTAGTGTGTGAAATTTTTGGTGTGTATGGTTTTGGTCGTTGAGGTGTTTGATCTCATTAAACTTATGCCTCTCTAGCTATGCTATATTATTTGGAATTACCTGGTGTCTTTAGGATTAGACAACAACCCCCTTAGCAAAGGTGTTCCAACATTATCTTTTATAAAATTGGGACTTAGAATACTTTATGGTTGCAAATATAAAAGAAGATTATAATCACTTTGTAAATTTGGCACCCCTTCTTATTTATTTATTTATTTTTTTTGGCTATGCCACTATTTGAAATAAAATCATCAATGTTCTTTTAGATTTATGTTACTCAGCAATCATTTACGACCTATCAAGGAAGTTGGATTAGGGAAATATTATGTAAAAACTGGGGCGGAGGGATGTTATAGGTTACATATTCTCCAACAACTTCATCCTATAGAGTAAACTTTCCATTTTTTTGGCTTTCATATAAGGTTGCCCTCAATCCTCATCTAATTTTCAGTCTAATGGGAAACACTTTTTAACAGTAGCCCAGTAAAAAGAAAAATACCGCAACCACTTTTTGAGTTCTAAACAATATAACCGCAGTAGCTTTTTTAACATATTATATTATAAGAATCTAACTAATATTATGGATCTCAGGTTATTTTTGCAAGTGTCAATGTTCTTGTTTTGATTCTAAATTCAATTTTAGTGTATTTCGTGAAAAAACAGACACTAAATTGCATTTTTTGCTTAATATAGTTATCATTTCTTATTACAAACTTCTTTTTCCTTAAATTATTTCCTAGTCTCATGATATTTTGTTACTAACATTTTTCTTGTGCTCGGCTTTCGTGATTTTTTTTGCCCCCTATGTCTCATGTTCCTGGCTCCACCACTGCAAAGGCTTCATCTTATATCATAATAAAGCCCATGAACCTTGCTGCATCTTGGTTGTGCTTTTAAATTCATTATATGCAATTTTGTAAACAAAGATTGACGTCTACCACCATGTAGAATATATGTATCTTATTGCTGAAACATATGTTGTTGATTAGGACAATTTTATTTATTTGGGCCTAATAATGTACTATATGAGTTAAAGTGAGTATCTCACAATTTAAATACACATGGAATATTTCATTTTACTATTGCGTCTATAGTTATCAGGGTTTGCAAATCTTTACAAATGCATCATGTTCGATCTTCTTTCATTATTATCATCATCCTGTGCTATGAATGTTTTTGTTGTCAGCTCCAGTACCAACAAGGCAACTATAGACATGCTATTTCTGTTTTAGCTAGTGACTCGATGCAACAATTTTCTTGGAACCTGAACTCTTGTGTATAACATTGTTCATTGTGGTTTAAAACTAACATATGATGGTATTAATTTCAGAATAGAAGTATAATACTTGTTGTTTGATGTAATTCAGTCAATAGGGATCATGATAGTATTCACTTCTTCCAGCACTTGTCTTCATTCAAAGAAATGTTTCCATAGATTTCAGTTAACGATTATGTGTTTTTATGGCGTTCTTTGTGGAAATATCTTTGTGCTGGTTCAATGTGTATTTAGTTCTTCATTTCAAATCTATTATCTTCTGATAAAGTTCTTGAATTCACAATTCTACCCTTTTGAGTGTAACAGGTGCATCAAAGTTATTCAATTACTACAATCGTGCTGCGAGCAATGCGAGAATAAATCAACTCATTGTGGCTCCGTTGCAAGTCTTTTGAAGCAAATAAACAAGTAATATGTGTACTGCGAACAAGAGAGTGTCAGGGAATGAAACTTCTTATCGCTTTCCCTGAGGAAATTTAACGGTAGGTTTTTTCTTTAGGTAAAAGGTTAACAGTTAAGGGTGCGTTTAGTTACAACTCTTCTGGATAATGGAAAACCCAGTTAGCTACTTTATGACTACAATTTGAAAAACATAAAGTGTGTGTTTTGTTGCATTTATTTTCTCCGGTTTTTCATCTCTAGTTTTCTCGATAACCGAGTATTTTTCATTTATAGAATAACTATTGAAATTTTGGAAAATATGCTCAGAGTATAATATTTCTATTTTTTGTATTTTTGTATTTAGAGGTAGGCAGTGCGATAACTGATGATGGGCATTGATGGTAGTTGAGGGGTTGGCGACTGTAGGTTGTGGTAATAATAGAGTCAATAGTGGGTGGCTATGGTGGTCGTCGATGATTGTAGCAGTTCAGGCGGTAGCAGTACAATAGGAGGTGGTGAGCGGTGGAGGAGATGCTGCTAGTGGGTGCCGTGAAGGGGAGGTATCGATGGCTTGTCGACAATGATAATGAGGGGGCGACGACAATAAGGGTGTTGGTATTAGGCATAGTAGAAGTTGGAAGTGGTAGATGGCATTGAACGGCAACAGTGGTGGCTCGGCGGTTGGTCACGATGGGCTGTGTTTAGGGGTGAAAACGAGCTGAGCCGAGCCCGAGCCTGCCAGAGCTCGAGCTCGGCTCGTTTATATATATAAAGCTCGAGCTCGGGCTCGAGCTTATATTTAGCAATGTTGCAAAACTCGCTAGGCGTAGGCGGGGCGGTCGACTACCTTCGACGTCGAGGCGGATTGGGATTTTTTATATAAAAAAATTAAAATTATATATATTTGGTATAAAATATGCATAATTTATATATATTTTTAGTAATTTTATTAATGTTTTCATTATTTTTAATTATATATCTTTTATATATGTTGTAAAATTTACATTATGTGTGATTTTTATTAAGTTTTGGGCTTAAAGTCTACTTCAAGATTTTATTGGGCCTATGGGCATAAAAAAACCACTAATAATATATTAGGGTTACTATAGCTAATAATTTAATACTCTGCCCCCTCTCATCTCTCTTCCCCTCTTGTCTCCCACTCTCCCTTCTCCCTCTTTTCTCTGCTCCATTTCAAGAAAACAACCAAGCTTAAATTAAAACAAAATCAACAAAATCAAAAGCCCAAAAATGTGTTACAATCTGTGTTAATTGGAAGTTGCGTGAAAAAAAGCGTGGATATGAAGAAAAAAACCCAAAATCTGAAGTTAAACCGGCGTTGACCGTCGCTGATCGGCGTTGACCGACCAGCCGCCTAGGCCGATTTGGCCCGCCTAGGCGGTTCGTTGACCGCCTTTTGACCAAAACGCCTAACTTGGCCGATTTGCTGCAAATCGCGGCGGTGGGTGGCCGACTAGCGCCTAGGCGCCGCCTAGGCGGCCGCCTAGGCCGCTTTTTACAACACTGATATTTAGAGCTCGAGCTCGGCTCATGAAAAATTTCACAAGCTCGAGCTCGGCTCGGGCTCGACTAATTTATATTATGTTTTAATGAAAACAAAGTTCAAATGGAGCTCGGCTCGTTTATTACATAAGGTTCGAGCTCGTTTACTACTTTTAAGCTCGTTTATACGTATAGGCAATCTATATACGTATATATTTCGAGGGCTCGTTTAGGCTCGCGAGCCTACTCGAGCTTTTTGTATAGGGCTCGGGCTCGGGCTCGGGCTCGAGCTCGATTATTAAATAAGCCCAAACTTAGGCTCGAGCTCGGGCTTGAGCTCGTTTAGGCTCGGCTCGTTCGAGCTTTTTACCGATCCGATCCCGAATTTTTCACGAGCGGCTCGGCTCGTTTCCACCCCTAGCTGTGTTAAACATTGGTGGCGGTTCAGGTAAGTGAGGATTGAGGGCAGAGTGGCCGGTTGTGAAGTGTTTTATAAGCAATAGTGACCTTTTTTTTTAACTTTCCTCACGTGTTCCAAATAAAACACTTCACCACTAGCTATATTGCCCCCAATCACATTCTTACTTGTACTGATGCCGGTATCGACTACCATTCTGCCACAGTCGTTCATTGCCACCACCTGCCACTGTTGTGCTAAGCGACGCCATCTTCTATTGCCACCGTCAATGCTGCCAAAAGCTACCATTGTCATTGTGTCACTGATTCCGCCATCACATCACCACCATTGTCGTTGGCCACTGCCACCATCATCTCCAATCACACGATCCACTATCGCAACCCACAACTACCACCTCACACTTACATCATCGTTGCCGTGCGTAGGCAATCACCGCTGATATAGTCCACCCTTTATCGCACCGCCTACGAGCAACATTGGAATTGAAAATGGAAATACTCCTTTTTTGAACATGATTTTCCAAATATTTAATAATTTTCTGGAGATTGCAAGAAATGGATTTTAGGAAACTGTAAGTGGAAAATTACGAAATGTATTCTGTAACTAAACACACCAGAGTTTAACTTTTTCTCACACTTTATCATAATCAAATCATTTGTGTTGTGTAGCAACACCTTAAATATGCTTTTGACCAAACAACTGTCACAGATTTGAGGAGGAACCTTAAATTAAGGAGTGTACTATGTATGTGAAATCAAATACTGAAAGTTGTTGGTGTTCATTGTTCTTTCTCTTTTAGATACTGACAAACCCCTTTGAGAGTTTTTTAGGTTAACCATGCGAATCATTGATTTTTATTAATCCCGTGTTACTTTAGGCAATACTTGTGGAGTTTTAGGTTAGGTAGGGTTGTTTTGAGTTTACTTCGTATATCCTTTGGGGTCTGACCCTTCGAAAATTAGAACTGGCTAATAGGTCCCCACTTTGGAATTTTGTGGATTATAAAGTGATATCAGAAATCAAAGAACGTGTTAATACACTCTGTGTTGTCTCCGTTATGAGTCAACATGGAAAGCCAAAAAAGATTATTGTAGTGTTTTAGCACATTTATTTGTAGCTTTGGCATGTGTCTAGTGTGAAGCTTTTGAAGTAGCCTACTAAATGTTCAAGTAAATGAAATTGACATGTCTAGATCTCTTAGCGTTCAGTTGATACACTTCATTTTGCATGACCTGATTGACTTGGAAATATTACTCATGTTGCAATGACTTGTTTATGTTGTATTCTCTTGTTCAACCTATTGAATATTGGTTGTGAATTTGCAGGAATAACTGAATACATTTCGTAACAATGAACAAGAAAGCTGAAGACGATAGTTTTGTTTCTTGTTGCAGTGGAAAAGTATCTAAAGAAGCTGTAGGCAGAGCTAGTTTGTAGGAAATAGAAGAGAAGTGGTTGGATAATGTCGTTCAAATAATACATGTGATGTTCTGCGTTTAATTTACAATTTACATTATCAGTGTTCATGGTCCAGCACCATGGTTGAGGTTGAAACATATGATTTTCTATTGCAGGTTTGGTTGTTTCGTGTCGCAGTAAAAAAATCACTATGGGTATAGTTATGTAGTAACGGGTGTGTTTGGTTTAAGGGGTTTCAGATTCAAGGAATGAGTTTGATATCCATTGTTATTGTTTGGTTAGTGGATATGGAATCAAAAATTGATTTTGAAACCCATAGCCTCATTCATGGGTGGAGGGATGGTTTGAATGGTATTTCTATGTGGGACCATATTTTATAAATCTCTTATTTCTATAATTTTTCTACAAAAGATTTTTTACTAATGTGAGCCCACACTAATGTGATACACATAACTTAGGGGGTGCTTGGTTCGTATTGAATAATGGAATTGAGAATAGCAATGGGAATACTAAGGAATATAATGGGTATCACCATTATCATATTTGATGCTTGGTTAGAAAAACAAAATTTCTAATAAATTGTGTTCCCATATTTTACAATGCTTTGACCAAACATACAAATTTAATTTCAATCAATATTGACAATGCAATAACCAAATTTATGTCATCACTTAAAAAAACGAAGATCACAATTAGTATCACTTGTGTGGCAAGATAATTGTATATCTTTTTGGCATGACCTTTCTATATTCAAGAGTCAAGACCTACGTAGACTTAATCATATAGAAATTCCTTTTGGCTAGAAATGATCTGTTTTTAGTTTTTAGTTTTTAGTTTAATCCACTATAAATATTGGGTGATTAAGATAATATATATAATTAATTATAAGAAGAAAAATACAGAGAAGATTTACAAACAAGAAGATTGGAGGAAAAAAAAGAAGAGAAGTTATAATGTGGGAGAAAATTAAGGAAGTGGAGAAAGGGAGATTTTTAAGCATTATAGTGCCATTACCCTCAAAATTGTGAGGAATGGTGGATTACCTTGTATCGGGTAATGGCTCATTCCATTATAGCCAACCAATCATCATCAATGATTATCTTTGCTATTCCTTACCCCTTAATACCCTCAACCAAGCACACCCTTAAACTTTATACAAAACACAAACAATGAAATTAATATACCTAATTCCGTTCCACCCTCTTATCAAAACAATAGATATCATGATTCCGAATTGCAAACCAAACATGCCCGAGATATCATGGGAATGAGTTTCTAAAACCGGTTCACCAATATAGATTTGAATTACGATTATAACTTAGATATCGCGTGTAGACTGTAGTTGTTTGCATAATATTTCATATTTTAGATAATTGTATCATTTTGAGATACAAATTGTTCGATTTGTCAACCCACCAACAACGTTTGACATCTTTATTTAAACATGTCACACGAGTCATGAAAGGGTTTTATATGTGGTATCAAAGAATCCACTAAGCCCAACAGGCATTATCAATTCTAGTAGGTTTGAAAGATAAAACGGTCTATGATGAACATATAGCTGGTAGCTTAGATTAGTATACTTACACCCTACATTACAATAAATTTGGATAACTTAATATCTTTTTTATACAAAAAGGTCATTTCACATTTCATCCCACATAGGTAAAAGAAAGAAATGGTTGCTAGTTCATATACCACAATGTATATTGAACATTCGTGTTTAGGTTAGTATTATATCTTCGATGAAGACGTGCAATCTCCTATGTTACAGGGGATTTCCGTATCTGCGTTGAAAACTTATAAGTAATTCTTAACTTTTTATTTAATTCTGATACCTTTTTGACGATAAGGTTTTTTGTTTTATTTTTATGCATGTTGGAGTGTTGCACAGCCACTTCGTGTAGCTTTAATTTTCATATTTTCGTCATCTTGTTTTATTGTATAATGTAGTGCGTTTATGTTTTACTATGTATCATCTATTCTAATTCTAGTATGTTTGAAAGATAAACGGTCTATGATGAACATATAGCTGCTATAGTATAGATTAGTAAATTTACATCCTACACGATAATGAAGGAATTAGCTTTTCTATATAAAAAACCATTTTCACATTTAATCCCACATAGGTAAAAGAAAGAAATGGTTGCTAGTTAATATATCACAGTGTATATTGAACATTCATGTTTAGGTTAGTGTTATGTCTTCAGTTCAGATCTCTCGGCTCCTATGTTATAGGGGATTTGCGGTTCTGATTTGAAAATATATATGTAACGAGTAGAGCCCCAGTCCGCCGCGTTGCGGCGGGGCATTGTAGTTAGCGTTTTTATAAAGTTTATATGAATACGACAAAGGTAAAAGGAGAAAAAGGATCTTGTGTTGAAATAATAACATAATGTATTAAATTGTACTGTATCTGCAACAATCAAATCTGCAACTTTAAGGATGACAAAAACAGCTATTAAACTACAGGTTTTAAGCAAATCCAAACACCGATTAAAACAACCCAATCTCCTCTTTAAAACTGCTATTTGGAATGAGGCCCGGATACCCCTGAAAAAAATCCCTAAACAAAAACTTATTACCTTCACGAAGAGAGTATCAAAAATGTTTCGCTGGCTTGTGTTACGGGGTGTTGACCCATGACTCGCCGCATGAAGCCCCTTTCAGCAAAAAATATATCAAAGATGTTTGGATGGCTTGTGTTACCGGGGGCATTTATATTTGTCATTACTCATGTCAAGCACATAAAGATCATCTGTTGAATGACCTGCAGGACCTATGCCACCCTGATACAATTGATCAAAACCAAAATCAGAACAAACTAAATAAAAAGCTCGCCCCTTTAATAACTATATCAATATCATAAATTTACCTGAAAAAGAACCATGGTTCCAACAGCGGCAGCTGCATGAGCAGCCCTAGGTGAAGGTGGTTCTCCAGCTGGTCAAATTCTGAATTTCATTTTTCCACACCAGTTGTTATCTTCTTCCCATTCGACTGGACTAACGTAAGTATTGAGGACATGAAAATCATATAAACAAAGTTAGTATTGACGCTGCTTACTGATATATTTCTAGCCAATACATTTCTAAAATATCATTAAGTTTCTGCTATAATAATAAGCATTATGTTTTAGAATAGTAACGATGTTCGTTTACTTGATGGGTGCTATAATGTAACTTAGACAATACCTTCTAAGCGCTGCAAAGTGTAGGAGTACATCATCAGTCGGGTGCGCTGCATAAGTCGCCTTGAAACTGCAAGATTAATATAAAAGAATAATAAAGTTTGGCGTTACAGTTGTAGGCTAGAGCAGAGACTCGTATGGGTTCTAGTGTTCTACGATCGGGCCCACATCATTTGTCGATATTTTGTGTCTGAGAAGGAAACACGATTTGGATTTTCACATAGTCATCAAGGTTGCAAATATAGTGTTATTATATCTAATATCGCTGAGGTGGATACGTTCCTGTACGCTTTTTGTTTTCAGTTTTATTTCATTAGTTATTAAAAGTTGTTGCATTTGAAGCTCGAAACCAACAAAAATATATAGTGAAATTAATGTAACAAAATTATATACCTTGTTCTTGAATCAGTCAACTTACTGAGTATTACTTTTAATGAAAATGTAATGCATATCACTATCAGTTGGTTAGAAGAAAGAACCGGTTATTGCCAAGTCCCAATGCCAACATTACAGGTAACTTTAATCAATCCTTAGGCTAAGTAGCTAGCACCTTGCTGGTCTTGGTTCTGTCTCAGCAAAGTGCATGGATGGATTTTATCGTCTCAACATCCTTGTCTTGTTGCCACAATTTGCATCGGCATCACAGTGCGACCACCTGCATCGCCACCGCTCCGCTCTTTTGCTCTCATTGCTTGCCCTTTAGTTGCTCTTTTGAAATTCAACACAAACACATAAGTAGATATATAACCTGCATTTTAACAGCAGCCAAGACCATCAAAGAATCATAATTCAACCACGACCATGTTTGCAAGTTTGATATATAACCCTAATGTAACAGTTGTACACTCAATGTGTAGTTAATAAGACTACCTTGCTACTACGGCGTACGTCGATCACACTAATAGGCTAAATTATCTAAAGCTTGTGTTATTAAATTCATGTAATCATTTTTACTTTCGTATAACCCAAACACCAAATTCAGCAAGCAAGTCCTAATATAATAACCTCTATAACAACACACAATTTATACGCAACTTATGATCACCAAAACACCGTTTTTTGGTCTATTTGCATTCACCGTTTCATATAGCAATAATTTTATTTTGTTGATTTCAAAAATGGTTCCACCAAAAAACGGTGAATGCAATAACTGGAACCATTTTTGAAATCAACAAAATAAAATTATAAGAGTGGGCTGAAGAATCTGAAATCAACAAAATAAAGATATAAGAGTTTGATTACAGAAGCATAGGCATAACTGAAACATTGTTGCTATATGAAACTATTATTTACCTTGAACAAATAGGTCATAGGTGAATATACCCGAAGCTAATCGGCACGCTCGATGTTACTATAAGCGCAGCTTGTATAGCTAGTATTATAGCAAGAAATCTCTGCAAGTGCAAACAAACTGATCATTAAAGGGTTTTACTTAAATAGACCGAAACATTAATGTAAGGTTCTACTAATTAGGCACCTCATATGTAACTTAATAGACTGAATCATAGATTCCTCAAAACACAGTGTCAAATACACCCAAACTGGTCTCCAGCTGCAATAAAATCTTTGTTAATCACCATTTTACTAAGCGTGATTGACCGCACATAATCAACACAGGATAAATAAGAAAAAACTATTACCAAGACTTTGTAATGTCGAATTGCCGATAATAGTGGTTGGACGTTTCTGTCCGTACTTGAAGTAAACAAAGGCCAAATTTTTTTGCCGTTCAACTCCTTAAAAATCCAAAGATTGCTACTTTTTTTAGCACCAAGTAACACCTTTTTTCTCTTCAACTCGCATCATACACATATGGAAAATAAAAACTTGAGTGATCAAATTAGGCTAAAATTAATCAATTAAACATAAACCGGTACAACAATTCAACTATATACGAAAAAATAAAGGCGGCCTAATTCCAGAAGTTTGATAATATAAAACACACAATAGTATTAATTTACAAACAAAAAATACCTTCAATCGAGGCCACATCCTTGTCAACTTTCACTTGAAATTCACAAACAAAACACTTAGAAACCGAAACAAAAACCCCCAACAATAAACCTAAAAACGTATCTTTAATTCTTGATCACGAAAATTACTCGAGAAAAAAAACAATACTTTGCTTCTTCATGTTCCTGATAAAATTTCTGACACCACCACAAATTGTAAATTTGCATCTCGGGTGTGTATTGATGGTAACTTGTGGATGAGATGAAGACTCTGGAAATCCCGGGAGTATCTGGGTGATTGTAGACAGTAGGAGCTTTTTATAAAAACGGACCTTTGGATCTGCTACCATACGGGCCAACGAAACGGTCCAGTAGGCTAAAATTTGAATAACACTGTAGATGGCATACTACACGACGTCGTTCTTGATCATATATAATATATATAGTAATTCTTAACTTTTTATTCAATTCTAATACCTTTTTGACGATAAGGTTTTTTTTTTCTTTTCGTGCGTGTTGCACAGCCACTTCGTGTAGCTTTAATTTTCATATTTTCGTAATTTTTTTTTTAGTTGTTGAAGGAAGACGTTCTGTCAACAAACCATATGATCTAGGTTATCCTGCCTTGCAATGGGTCGCGTTGAACAAATTGTCTACTTGCCGCTCAATATATCCACGAGGTTTTGATTTCTTATACTATGTTTATAACAATATATGGAAGCTTTGTGGTACGTACTATGTATAGCTATGACCAGCTTCATTGTATAATGTACTACGTTTATGTATTACTGGACCAAGCAAAACATTACAGTTGTCAAATTACAGCTATACTATTAGTCATATTCAAGATTTAGGATAGAGCCAAACAACTAAGACTTATCACTTTATTTATTTAAGCTGTTTCATAAGCAATTTTCGGCCAGTTTATTTGAAATCCTACATTGTGTTTTGTGACTTGAAGTGAGTACTACGTTTATGAAATTCATTGAGTTGCTGACAAATTGTTTAAAGTGAGTAATGACTTGAGTATGACAGCTGAAAATGCAGCAAACAGTGTATGGCTATCGAAGAAGACACATCAGTAAACACTAGTACACTACTATAAGATTGGTAAGACTGACCCCGATCAACAGAGATGAGCACAAGGAGTTAGCAACACAACACTTAACACACACACTTGGAGGAATAAAATCCAACTCACAAATGGAGGACACTCAAAAGAGGAGTTTATTATCTTTCAGAATCTGCCATACAGTGAACTTCTTGGCCCTTCATATAGGCACAAAAGCATTCATTACAATTACTTATTTAGCTACCCATCCTATAATTATTATTGAAACACCCAACTTTATTAAAGACTAGAAAATGATCAGGTTCTTGAAAGTAAATGACAGCAGGCAGAAACTCCAAAATGACGTTTGGATTAAAGAATACACCAAAACTTACTGTATTCGAATGAAAGGGTGTACATAAAATAAAAATATCATATCCTATTTATAATAAAGAAATATGCCTATTGGCCTAAACTTTGGCAGTAAAACTAGGAACATGGGTTGGAAAATGTAAACGTGAATAAAGTATTGGTCTACTGTTGTTCCTAAACTATTGCATGTGCATGGAGTAATGGTTGAATTATTTCCTCTAGACTCGGACAAACAAGAACCAAGCCATTGACCCATCAAGATTACCCAACATTCACCCCCGTAATCTTGATTGATCCTTCATACAGCAGCGTTTAAGACCTTTCCCGGACACCCGAACACATTTCCGACCTATCACTCCACCACGTGTCATCTGTCCAAATCTTTTCTTTAGCTCAATTCCTTCTGAATTCTTTACAGCACTTGTGAACATGTAACAGGGCATCGTGTGAACCGCCTCATTAAAATCTTGACTCGGTTCACGGAATCGCCGATCCTTTTCCCTGGCCATTGCCAAAGCCACCGATTTGAACTCATACGCCATATGTGTCACACCGTGGGTCTGTTCTCCGTTCGCCGATTTTCCCCGGGACTCGTACGATCCACCGCTACCTAATGTCTAACGTCACAAGCAGTCTCCACCACCGACGTAATGGTTGTCAACCACACAGAGACCTGTTTCCTCCTACACCTCCTGTGATCTACAGGGAGAAGCATTCTCTCAATGGCCGATCAAGAAACAAGCCACAGCACGCTGTCTACGGTTTTCTATATATCCCGTCAAACGAAGCGCAGATCAAAGCCTCCCTCTAAAAGATTTTCCCGACCCTTCACCGTCCTTCTATACCCGTGCGAACCGTAATCTCATCGCATTTCCGTCGGTGGACCTACACTCGTTGAACCCATTCAATGACATGTACCTCAAGCAATCACCCCACGTATCTGATTTGATCCATTCATTACCGAATCAAGCAGCGTCCTTAAAGCTGGTTCACTGGACGGCCCGAACCTTCACTCCACCATCACGTCCAAGAGTTCTTCTTTAGGTCATTCCTTTCGATTCTTCACAACACTTGTTAAATGTACATGCCATTCCCGTTGGAACCGCCATTAACATCTTTGAACTCTTTCACGATCGGACGATAACTCCTTCCTCTGGACTCCATAGCCACCCGACTTTGAACTCTTCAAGCGCATAGATGTTTATCACAAGTGTTGTTTCTCCAGTTCCCGACTTTTCCGGCTCCGACCTCCTCCAATGAATTAAATAGGTTTGTCCAAAGTATCCAAAACCCCACCGGAAACTATTGTATGTCCATTCACCCAGAAACATGTGCTATATGCTCCGTAAACACCCTGTGAGCACTGATTAGCACATATAATTCCAATCAGATCACGCCAACCACGATGCTCTACCGTTCTATTCATCCCGCCAATACGATCGATCAAAGGCTCCCTGGCTCTTTCCTCCGGTACTACTGTCCCGTCCGTTATAGTATCCCGCGAACCGGTTAATTTCGTATTTTCCGGTGATTTCTACCACACCGCGGACTTGAATAATATACTTGAATTCAGCTATGGGACTTCGCCTTTATGTTCACTTCATCGGTCAACCCCGTCGTCCATCGACGGTACTCCGATGCGTCCCCCACCGGATCATCATGTTATGGTCGAACACGCTTCCTCATAACCACGAGGACAGCTATGCCAAGACTATATACTTCTTGTCATGACGTACTTCCTGGAGATATAATACTATGCGTCTGAGTGAGAATAACGCACAACCAAAGATCTATTATTACCCCATTCCGGCTATTGAGGGAAATCCACTTCCCCACCTTTTCATGAAATCAATTGCAGAACAATTATTTGACTCGCCCGCTCGGACGTTGTCAGTTGCGTCTAATACTGACGCCGTCATGAAAGATTTGTATTCAGAATCTCAATGTTAAGTTTCCGTGAATAATCTAGAAAAACTATAACCCTTATATCAAGAATTCCTGCTAAAGCATAGGTTCAATCC
>LBNU01023307.1:0-18481 GCA_014162995.1 Artemisia annua
TGGTACACGTTTAGGCTAACTTTCTAGTTAGTTTTATCCGTGTAAACGGGACCAACAGTAACATATCAAAAAAGTACAATAAGCCACAAAAAGGAGCTTATCCAAAAAAACCAAACACTACGATGAGCTTGCTGTTGCTAAATAAGCTGATAAGGTCACTAAATAAGCTAAAATAAACACCTCCATAATGTGACGCCTTCTTTAGATATTCCATTTGTCATATAACGGCAAACATTCAGGCAACCCCTTTACGCAAATAAGTATGGTAGTGTTTAGATAATCCAAACTTCTACATGTCTACTTATTTTGTGATAAAATAAGCAGGTTTTAACAAGCAGACTGCTTATTTCGAAGTGCTTATTTTAGATAAAATTAATATTATCTTTTTTACCCTCATATCGAAACTAAAACCCCTTTATATATCTAGGTGCAATGTAGTAATGGGCATGAAAGATTGAAAACAGCCTCTTATAATTTTTCCTTTTAAAAACTCGTATCCAACTAACATTTTTGAATCTGTACATTCGAAGAAGAAACTATACTGACTTACTTGTTTTGGATTCAATACAGCAGGGAGATGTTTGAAGCAGAAGTGAAAGATACGACTGATGCTAGAAAAGTTCAGAAGGCTGACCGTGAAAAATTGAGGAGGGAGAAACTTAATGATCAATTCATTGAGTTGGGAAATTTACTTGGTAATAAACTAATAACATAGCAAATTTCTAATCGTTACTAGCTCTGCTCTTTCAAAGTCCATGTTTGACAGAAAAATGTCAAATGACATAGTTTCTGACTTCAAGAACCAATAGAAACTGTTTCAGTTACGGAATGAAAATAGAAATGTTGTTGTGCTAAATAAATTCTCTATGCCTTAATCATACATAACTTGCAAGCATAATGTCCAAATTTTGGACATCATGTAGTTTTATGAATATCTTAATCTAGTCTGATTAAGTTTTTTGAAATAACATATATCTATTAATCCAATGTACAGATCCAGATAGGCCCAAAAATGACAAGGCAAGTATTGTTATCGACACCATTCAAGTGCTAAAGGATCTGACAACAGAAGTTAACAGATTAAAGGCTGAATGTGCAGCACTCTCTGAAGAATCCTGTGAGGTAGTGAAGCTTCAAAATTCATTTTAAAGGCTTTAGTATCATGTTTGCTTTGGCTACTTTAGAGTTTTGACTGACTTAGAGAGTTGATGTGTGTAAAACAGCTAATACAGGAGAAAAATGAACTGAGAGAGGAGAAATCAGCACTGAAATCCGATATAGAAAGTCTGAATGCCCAGTATCAGCAAAGAGTTGGGGCAAGGTTTTCTACATGGGGTCCTACCATTGATCCTTCTTCAGTTATAATGCCAACACCCTACTCATTTCCAGTCACTTTGCCTGTCCCTGCGGGCCCAGTTCCAATGCATCCTTTTCCTTTTTTCACAAACCATAATCCATCGGGTCCCATTTGTACTCCTGCCCCGGCTTTTATGCCGTATCCCAATCATACAGTTACTACATATGCACCTACCTCAAGCATACGAGAATGTGGGGGCATTTCCTCTGATCGTTTTAGGGGTAGCAATGATATAAAAGGGGATGATTCTAGCAACGTGGAAACAGCATTAGAACTTAAAACCCCAGGGTCAAGATCTGATCAGGTAAAATGCTATCTTGTTTCCTTTTAAAAAGAAATTATGTTCCATATATATAGTTTAAGATTGATATTCGTGCAGGAATCNTTTCCTCTGATCGTTTTAGGGGTAGCAATGATATAAAAGGGGATGATTCTAGCAACGTGGAAACAGCATTAGAACTTAAAACCCCAGGGTCAAGATCTGATCAGGTAAAATGCTATCTTGTTTCCTTTTAAAAAGAAATTATGTTCCATATATATAGTTTAAGATTGATATTCGTGCAGGAATCAGCTGCTGGAGGTAAAAAGGAGAAGAAAGCAGGAGTTTGTTCAAGCAGTAGATACACTTCATCTCATGGCATTCGCAATAGCTCTTCAAATAGTGTGGTGAACAACAGCGGAGGGGTTTGATGAGGTGATACTAAATGTGAATTTATATGTGGTGAAGGAAGAAGGCATTCACTAACCAAATGTAAAGAACCCGTAAGTTTGTGCCTTGGCTCAGAACAAGATTAAGTGGTACATATTAGTCTCCTTGTTTCATGAATTCTGCATAACTGATGTCCATACGTCACTTAGCCCATTTTGGGTCCAGTGAAAGTTTTGACTTTTCGCCTGCCCTAGGACAGGTAAAAATGGTTATGATTTTAAAAGACAAAAGGCCCTAACGGTGACCTTTAAGGCTTGTTGAGTCTCCCAGGAAGGAGGCCATTTAAGCTATATATGCTGTAACCTTGGCAAAGAGGCCACTAGAAAGAGCATGAGTCATTGTTTATGGCCGGGTGTAGCTTAACTACTAAAGATGGAACATATTTGCTAGTATAGTAGGCTCTTTTAACCGTTCAGATATGTTAGTTGAATGAAATGTACTAATCTATCTGATATCACCTGGTGACTTCTTTTACATGTATTAGATCCAGTCAGTGTTGTATGTATTCGAACTAGTGGCTGTCATAGCTGCGTGTAAAAAATTTCGCATTATGCATTGTCTAGTATCTCAAAGTCTCGAACATAACTTTCATACATTTTGTGATCAACGTTTGGAGATCCATGTTGTGGAACAATGCATGTCTCCACATATCTATGCTTCCTTCTAAATGATTTTTAGGTCACAATGTTGTACGATACAACATTTTCCTCATTATTAATCCCTTAACTGATTTCTTTTTGCAATGCAAAAACCTCACCTTGGTGACAACAATGAGGGACCAAAATCGATTTGAGCCAGACCAATACATCCACCATGTAAATTTGTAAGGCAAATATCGTTAATACGAAACAACTCAGAACTTAGTGATTGCTATGAAATTTGCAATCACATAGCAATGGATGCAAGAGTTATGGTATCAAATTCTTTCAGATGTTTTGTAGTGTTTAACTAGTTCTCCAAAAAGAAAAAGATAATGATGTCTACTATTGCCTCTGTGTCTCTTATATGACATCTACAACAATGAGGTTACGTAGTTATTAGATGATGCAGCTGAAGTTTAGTACCGAGTTCAGATATATCATTTAACATAGAAGAACTTATCTGATCAAACAGAGTTTGATCTTGTTGCAAAAAGAAAAGAAAAGAATATCCATAAACTATTCTATTTGCGAAGAATAAAAATGACAAAAGTGTAAAACTAAGCAAAAAGAACTATCATACATGATTCAAAGCGTTGTAAGTTGCAAGTTTGCAACAATGTCTGGTCACAACAGTTGTTTTTTTTAGTAAATTCCAGAAATTACAGGGACTAAAAGTGAGTAATTTTTAAGTCTCATGCCATTATTGTAATTTGAAACAAAAAGCTCTGTAAAAGCTAGTGATATACACATGTAGTCCATGGCTGCTACTTTTAGCACACAATAATACACGGACGTGCAATTTTTTACATCTTGCCATCAAGACAAAACTGGTCCGTTTCAATCAAGTGAGCCCATGCTATGCAAAACCACATTGATCACCATGATACAGTGCTTAAACAGAAACATTTTCACTTGCATTATAAAACGCTTACTAAATGAGTAAATGGACCTAAATAAAGATGGAGACTATAGACACACAAGAAACAACTCAAGATTGCTATTAACAATGTTCTTGCATACATAGTACAAACATGTTCCTCACAAAACCTCGGCGCAACCTCCACCTATATTTCTTTGCATAGTTACAAGAAAATCAAGCTGAGGTCTATGACAATGGCAGTTTATAGTTCTCACTGAATACGAGCCCAATTTTCTTCACTCAATAAGAATACCAATTCAAACATGAAAACATGAACTCTTTTTTTTAATGTTATTGTTCTTTTTTAATCTACAACTTACGTAAACCTTTATGTGCAGCCGCTTTATGTGCAGTCGGGCTAGTGACGTTGCTTGCAGTTCTTAATAATCTACGGAACTCTGGCAAGCTAATCCTCCCATCTCTGTCCATATCAGCCTCCTCTAGTATCGGATCTATTGAGCCTCGCAACCCGGTGTGCTGCAAAAGCCAAAAATGAGATTTTAAGTTGCAGAAATAAGTTTAAGAGAAAGCAATACACAGTTTGACTCTTGAGAAAAGACTAGATTTTAACAAGAAATTGATATGGGTTCTTCAAAAGTGTGAGAAACGTGTGATGCGTCGAATGAATAACAGCGAATGTTATAGTCCCATAATTATAAATTACAAATTTGTGGCAAAATGCATATCAGCTTTGAGTTTGAAATAACCTTGTTTAAAGTTAAAAGTCGGTGGCAAGAGTTCTGTGACTCACGTGACCTATGATGCAATAGACTACAAACCTGGAAAAGCAAATGTGACTCATGACCTATGATGTAATAGACTGCAAACCTAATCAAAGATGCAATTTGACTTTCTGAGGTCAAAAAGAACAAACGGAGAGAAGTTTAAAGCAAAAATTATATCAAACTTTTTTTTAAACGAGTATGTCTGACTTGAAAAGTGAATGGAAAAACAGATGTTGTGCATTTGCATCATAAAAATAAATAAATAAATAAAAAATAAAAGTGGCATACCATTTTGAGTTCTTCTGGAGTTATGTACCCATCTTTATCCACATCAAATTTTTCAAAGGCAGCCTGCGATAATTGTTGCCATTTTTCAGAGTTGTGTTCCTCCAACTGATGAACATGGAGAGTAGCTGCTACAAACTCTGAAAAATCCACGAGACCATCCGTGTTGCTGTCAATCTGTATCACCCAAATGACAAATATCCATCAAAATCATGACACACAGATTGTGTAAAAATAAAAAATAAAAAATGATGTCAGGTAAATTAAAATGATGCAATGTGAGTTTTGAAGTCAAATTGACTAATCTTCAACCTCAACAACATTAACCACCATGCCTTTAGTCCCAAAGAGCTTGGGGTAGGCTAGAAGCGAAACCCAACCACATGAACCTAACAGACAATTTTCAACCTCAAACTAATATAAAATTCATCGAATTTTCAGCAACAGTTTGGCATATATCTTGAAACCACGAGTTGGGGAATAGGATCATAATCACATGCTAATTTATTATGAAATGGGGCACTTACCGCTTCTAAAATCTCCAAAACGCGTGATTCTTTCATCTTCCATGGGAGGTCTTTCGCAAGGGCCTAACCAAAAACCAAACAAATTTCTTTTTAAGATACAAAAAGATTTTCACCCGCTCTACAATAAAAAAACGAGCTTGAAGTCGCTTACCTGTCTCATTTCCTCGAGACTAATAGCACCACTTTTATCTATGTCGATTGCATGAAATTGATCTTTGAGATCAGATAGCTCTTCTTCATCAAGAGTGCTAGCCAAAGCCTGTCACACCATCTCAGGCTTCAGTACAAATTCTCCGATATGAGAGATTGGGTGATCAAGATAAGGGTTAAAAAAAAACAATAAGACTATTACCCGTAGAGCAAACTGTTTTAGGCGACTATATCTCACNAAGAAGTACAAAAAAGAAAAAAGACGAAGCATACACAGAGCCTGAGCAGCGGTAAGTCTTGCACGTGGATCTTTAACAAGCAACTTTTTCACAAAATCTTTAGCACTCATGCTTATGGTTGGCCACGGTTTGCGTTTAAAGTCAGGCTTGTTTCTTAGTACCTATTAAATCAAATTAATAATGTAAAACTGTGATTATAAAGGTAAGGTTGAATGAATATTGTCTGAAGTCATATGCCAATGTAGCTTGTCATGTGAATACCTCTTTGAAAATGCCATCCTCGGTTTTATCCCAAAAGGGTCGACGCCCACAGAGTAAAATGTATGTGATCACACCAATACTCCACACATCAGACTCCGGTCCTGATTTACGCTTTAATACTTCCGGAGCTACATAGTAAGCACTACCAACTATGTCCGTGAACTTCTTTCCTGCATTAATTAGTTTATATTTAGATGTGGATATAGATTAGCAAGAATTCAAGGTAGTACTATCTTAACATGGTTGTAATCTTTACAGATATTATATATATATATAAAATTTGCAAACTTGGATTGTTCTTTTAATACTTAATACAGTGAAAATTGGCAACCTTTGATAGTTCACCATATTCCAGGAAACCTTTCACTGATGACAGATAAACAAATCCATAGTCCACCTAAACCAATGTCAATGATTTATTTGTAATGGGTAAATTGGTATCTTTAATATTAAATCCTTGTTTAAGAAACATCACAATAAACATGGGATATTTAAAAAAGAAATGCTGCATTTTTTAAAGAAGGGGAAGTGGTATTGATTCCTTTTATTTGTCATTGTTATAGGGCATTTGGTACATATAGATATAAAAATAGTCAGAGATTTGCATGTGTACAACTGGCGTCACTACGTCAAGTATAATAAACAAATGACAATTAACATGTAAAACATACCCGGTCTTATGAAGTCTGACAACCCAAAATCTGTAGCCTTCAAATGTGAATCCTCTTTTGGTGACTTGAAAAGAAAATTCTGGAAAAGAATGTAGAAAATAATAAAGTTAGCATCATGTTATGAATATTAGCTAATGAAAGATATCTCGTGTGGCCGTAGTTGACTATTGACCTTCACGAGTTACTTGTCATCACCAGGAAATCACAAATCTTTACAGACATCTCAATGTCTTTATTTGTTGATACCTCTGGTTTCATGTCACGATGTACCAAACCACGCAAGTGACACTGAGCAGCAACTTTAAGCATTTGCCTTACAACTATTGCAGCATCTTTCTCTGTGTAACGACTGTCTTTCCTGAACAAAAAATGAAATCATTCTTTAAGTCCAGAATCATTAAATAAAACATGTTTGGGCTTGCTTTGACTTTCAAAAGCAAACATACTACTGCTCAACTTCAATATTGATATCAATGTCAAAATTTCGTGTAAGAGACTTTGGAACAAGCTTGCAGTCTAAACAAACAGCAACCAATTAAGAAAACTATTGGTGTTGAGCTTGTTTCACAATCTATGTGAAAAATATCGATAAGAAACGCAATAGGTTTCATTTCAAAATTCAAATGCTTCTCATTTTTTAAACATATATTATAAATCTTATACAAAATGATGAAAGTTCTTACTTTGACAAAATCCTGTCCAACAATTCACCGCCTTCACATAACCTGAAACCAGAAAGTTTACAAGAGTTACAATTAAATTCTGGTAAAACTGGTCACCACTAAAGAAGCAACTTTGTGAAAAAGGTCACCAATATAGAAAATCCAAGTCAAAAGATTGAAGTAATGCAGTGGATTTGCAGAACATACTCCATTGCTATATACACGTAGGAATCATCTTCAAATGCATTGTGAAACTGAACCACATTCTCGTGACCACTTAATGCTCGCAATATTTTAACTTCTCGCTTGACATCCTCAACAGCAACTGGAAGGATCATCTGTTACAAAAATGCAAACTCCAATTCTCAGACCAGTAAGTTCATAGTTCACTACATGAATTTATACAAGATCCATAACAATATCAAACTAAAGTTAAGACGGTACATATTCCCCGATAGCAATTCAGACTGTTGACTTAATAGTCAACCACTATAAGGTCAAATGTAAGCATAAAAACTAGTACACCTGCTACCGGATGGTATAACTACAAACACCTAGATTTTAGAATTACAAGCAAGAATCGATCTTTTAAGCAGAACTCGTAAACTAACAACCTCATTCCGTCATCCGGCATTATCAATCTTCCTAAACCTCAAAACTCTCATAACAAAGAAAACCAAAAACATAAACATTAACACTGATCTTACTAAATTCCACAAATTCTCAAATCCAATCCTAGACTGTCATACTTTCAGCAATTCACATCTATATGATCAGCACCAAACACAATTAGCTAAAGTCAAATACTAACCAAATCAAAAAACAAAAACAAAAGTCAAAAAAAGACAAGAACAAAAGTTATATAAATTTACAATAAAAAATAGACAAAAAATCACCTTATTCTTGTCAATTTTCTTGACAGCAACACGATCACCATTAGTTTTATCAGTAGCAACATAAGTATACCCAAATTGACCATGACCCAACAATTTCCCAATTGAATATCTTTTATCAAAATCTTTCAAATACCCAAAATCTGTCCTTTTTCCACATGAAACCACCCCATTTTGTCTCCTTGAACCAGCTTTACTCTTCATCTTATTTCTCCCATTATTATTTGACTGCTGTTGTGTCGTCCTATGTTGTTGTTGCTGATTCCTATGACCATCATTCTTATTAGCTCCTGCTGCTGCTGTTGTAGTTGTTGTTCTATGTTGTTTTTGGCTACTATTGGACCCACTGATCTTTGTGGTTGAAAAACAGCTACCCATGATGAATCAAGATTGATTCAAAAAGTGATGAAAATTTAAAAAGATTGGATATTTGAGATGGGTTTTGGGTGGAATGAAAAACCCATAAGTGGTTTTGTATGAGATTGAGGAAACAATGAGTTTAAAGTGGGTTGTTAAATACATATAAGAAACTGAAAGTAATAATTATATAAAAGAATTAAATAAGAAAGAGGAAAGCTTTGAGTAGATGTGTGGAAAGAGGGGAGAAGGGAAGATGGTGGGTCATGCTGGTGGTGGTCAAAATGTTAGACTTTTTTATGTTTTTTTACATATTTTTTTGTTTAAAGAAAGAAAAGATTTTTGTATTATTTTAGAGGAGAATTATCTTAAATACCAAACTTTTCTTACATATCAAGGGACTCATCTCCACCATCTATCTAAAAAGAAATCAATGGTTGAGATTAAAAGCATTTTAATATTTCACCCATTTTTATAATTTAAATATCACTTAAACCGTTAATCGTTAAGCGAAAATAATTACACCATCGCGACGAGCATTTAATTATCTTTCTATAGATGGACACTTTGATATACTTTCGACAAAAAAAAATTCGTTTTTTTCACGTTTTTTTTCGTGGCCGAAAAAATCATATATGATATTACATATTTGTTGGAGTATGCTCGTGTCATAATAAATAATTATATGGCTAGACATATGNAAATATAATTAAGATGAGAAGAATTAGAAGAAACTACAACCACAAATATTAGATGCACCCATGAAAAATAGATGCATCTCCTATTATTTCTCTTTCCTTATTTGAAATATGTGGCTATAATTTTTTCTCACTCTTCTCATTTCATTAATTCTTCTCACTAGATCCATACTCAAGGAAGTAAATCAAGAAACTATCATTGCATGTAATCTTCTTCATTTGTTTCAAAACAATCTTTTTCAACATGGTTGAGTTTTAAAAAGGTGCCATGCCTCGCGTCTTTGCACGACTTATCGCGCATTTTCACGTCTCATCTCACGTCACGTTTAGAGCCGACGCCTTGTTCTATTTCGTAACATGAAGGTCACGCCTCGCATCTTAGCGGCGCCTTATCGTCGTCATGGCGAGCCTTTTAAAACCCTGGTAGATATTGATTTGTAGATGAATGAAATTTCAGTGAACATTTCATAAATCATACATATTTATTTTTTAAATGAACAAACATAACAAAATTTTATGTTCGTTTAGTTAAATGAACAAACATGGATAAAAGTCCCGTTCGTTCATTTATATTCGTGAATGTCCGAATATATGTTCGGTAATATTTGTTTATGTTCGTTTATTTGTTTATTGTCGTATATCGTATATTTTATTATATACTAAAAATCGATATAGTAAAAAAATAGAGGAGAGTTATTTTACAATTTACATACCAAACTTTTCTTATATACTAAGGGACTCATCTCCACCATTCATCTGAAAAGAAATCAATGGTTGAGATTAAAAACATTTTAATATTTCACCTATTTTTTATAATTTAAATATCTCTTAAACCATTGATCGTTAAGCGAAAATAATTACACCATTTCGACGAGTATTTAATTATCTTTTTATAGACGGGCACTTTGATATACTTTCGACAAAAAAATTGTTTTCTTTTCAAGGTTTTTTTTTCGTTTTTTCTTCTTTTTCTTTTTTTTTTTTTTTTTTTTTTTTTTTTTTTTTTTTTTTTTTTTTTTTTCATTAATTGAAATTTGCATGAAAAAATCACATGTGATATTAGTATTAAACCATATATGATATGTAATATCACATGTGATATTAGTGTTAAATCATATATCTAGGGATGGCAACGGGTCGGGTTTGGGTCGGGTTTTAGTGAACCCGTACCCGTACCCGTTTATGAAATCCATACCCAAACCCGCCCCAAAAACCGATGGGTACCCGTTTATAAAATCCATCGGTTTTTCGGGTTTTCCCCGCGGGTTTCGGTTATCCCCAATTGGATATTATATGGACAAAATGGCGGTATTAATATTAAGTCACACTAAAATCCACCGAAAAAACAAAAGAAAACACCATAATATATTCATTTTTTTATTAAAGTTAAAGAAAATTAATATCGTATCAAACGATTTAACCCATTTGAATAATTCATGTACAGAATAAAATATGTTATTTAATAGAGATACGTATATAAAAAATATAATGGAAGAAATTATATATAATGTATATATATTCTAGTTAATTATAATATCAATAAAGCGGATATAGATTCGGGTAAGCGGATACGGGTACGGGTACGGGTAATCGGGCGGGTATTACCCGAACCCGTACCCGGCTAAAAAATTATATCAATACCCAAACCCGCATCCAAACCCGCCAACCCGCCCCCGAACCCGACCCAACCGGTTCGGGTTTCGGTTTTCCCCGTCGGTTTTGGGTGCTTTTGCCATCCCTACATATATCATATATAATATCACATGTGATATTAGTGTTAAATCACATATGATTTTTTTATGCAAATTTCAGCAACGAAATAAAAACATAAAAAAAAGGTGAAAAATACGAAAAAAATAATTGTGTCAAAAGTATATCAAAGTGCCTATCTATAGAAAGATAATTAAATGCTCGTCGTAACGGTATATTTTTTTGGCTTAACGATTAACGGTTTGAAAGATATTAATATTTGAAGAAAAAAATGATGAAAGTTGGTTTTTTAAATTGTTGAGATTAATCTCATCCGTTAGATCTAATAAAGATGAAGGGTAGAACTTAATCCCTTTGTATGTAAAAAAATGTTTGATACTCAAATGATCTTAAATAAAAAAAAATAACACACATAAAACACAATATTTTGTATTTTGTTTATTTGTTTTCATACGTTCATTTGTGTTCGTTTATAATCTCTAAATGAATGAATTAAACGAATACAAATAACTGCATTTTTTAATGAACAAACATGAATAAAAAAATTAATCTGTTTAAATGTCTGTGTTCGTTCATTTATGCGGTTAAGATTAAAAGAACGAAAATAAATGTGACTCCGTTCATGTTGTTACGGTTCATTTACAGTACTCTGTAGATCTTGAATATTGTCATTATTTATAACATTTTAGCACCAGATTTGATACGACATCTCGAATATAGATCTCGAATATTGTCATTATATATTCATCACGTTAAACATTATTCACGTTATTAAAACTCAAATTTCTCATCATACATTTTATTTTTATATTAAAATTTAAGTTTTGCCAACCATAGACATGATTTATTGTTAATGATTTCATAATCACAAAACAACCATTGAACACAACGTTATTTATATACGACATCACGTTCTATGTTTAGAATCATTACATATGTGTTAATATGATCATTGTAAGTTTATTTAAAAGTTGTTTTCATGATCATAGTAGCTTTATCATAGCCCTTAATGTTATACAGTATATGCCAAAAGTTCTTTATAGAACCAACTTTTACCATAGAACCCATCAAGCAATCTTAGCCACTTATTTTCTTTATCAAAATAAAAAAATAAACTTCCACCCTTTTTTTAAAACTTAAATATTTCGCAAACCGTAAATCGTCAAGCTACAAAAAAAATACCATTGCGACGAGAATTAAATGATCTTTCTATAGATATGCATTGTTATATACTTTCGACGAACTTTTTTTTCGATGAACTTTATTTTTTTCGTCCAGAAAAATCATATATGATTCGTAAGAATCATATATGATTCGATTTTAACAAATCATATATGATTCTTACGAATCATATATGATTCGTAAGAATCATATATGATTCGTAAGAATCGAATCATATATGATTTTTTACGAATCATATATGATTTTTACGAATCATATATGATTTTTCTGGACGAAAAAGATAAAGTTCATCGAAAAAAAAGTTCGTCGAAAGTATATAACAATGCATATCTATAGAAAGATCATTTAATTCTCGTCGCGATGGTATTTTTTTTGTAGCTTGAAGATTTACCGTTTGCAAGATATGTTGTTTTGAAAAAAAGGTGGAAAATATAAATGGGTGGCTATGATTGGTTGATGGGTTCTATGGCATGCATGGGTTCTTCATTGATCTCAACTCTACAGTATATTTGGTTAGCAAAATCTAACTCAAATTAAATTTGTAAAAAACGATTTCAAAGTAATACTTTCAGTACGATTCCAATATTCATATACTGTAGGTACATTTCCTATTTATTGCATTATTATATTTTTAACTAAAAAAATACCGTAAAGCAAAATTATTACGATAAAATATCCCCAAAGATATTTTGCATTGCACACTATTTAAAAGAGAGAATTTAGTTATATAAATAGATATTCATTTCCGCGATATATAAAGCTAAAAGGTTTTTTACTTAATAAACCTAACAATGAGTAATGTTCAAATCCCTAAAATACTTTCGTAAAACTTAAATTTGAATCTTTTGTTTACCTTCCACATAAAAATTCAAATCAAGTTGCCTTGACGGAGTAGTTTCATTAATTATGTTCCCGTCGAAAATTTAAAAAACATGCATGACAACTTTTGACTACTTTTTATAAATTTAGACTTTTAAAAAGGGGAGGTGATTTGCACACTCCCATATTTGATTGGGACACTCCAAACAATGCATTAAACAGTTGTACTGTAAATATAAACTGCTTTAATTGTTTGTACATTGAGTGTCCCAATCAATTTTTTGAGTGTGCCAATCAATTCCCTTTAAAAAGAGATCTTTTTGTATTAATCCCAATATTAATAATTTTTAAAATTCATCCATAGACTCTACAACGTAAGGTATCATATTACAACTTTCTTTTTTGTTATTGCGTTATTTAATAGTTTGATAAAAATGAATGATCAAAAATATTGATGTTGTTATTGAACAAGTTTCAAATAAAAATAAGGTCAGTATAATTGCCATATTTTATTTTCTTCGTTTTTTTTTAGTCATTTATATTTATTTTCTTTTGTATTTTACTACTCATCCAATTCTTGCTCTCAATCTCGTGCCGTATTTCAATTACAATATCGCAACTGTAATTGTTTGTCGCTATAAAATTTCGTTGCTATAAACAAGTATCTACAAGCAGCCATAAAGAGAAAGTAATATTCTTGACAGATAACATCCCCAAAGAGTTTGGAAAGAGCATATTTTTGTTTTTCTTCGCTAACTAACTCACTTTCTTGAAAAATCATTATAGTGTTAATATTCTTCTTTTTGTAAAGTTTATATAAGAAAGGTCTAATATTAGAAATGCAATGCATGGTGTTAATCGTATGTCGTCTTGACTTTATTTTGTATGGTATAAGTGTTTTATGTACATGTGGCCATGTGGACTGTTGGTTATGCTATATATATGGCTGAGTATTTTTCTTTTATTTCTTATTATTATACAATCGCGTATATACTTCCTTGTATTTATGTCTTGTTTTACGTACTTAGACGTACATCTTTTCTTTGTTTTGCTTTTACGCATACATTGAAATGATGGCGTATATATATCAAATAAATTTATAAGAAACCTGAGGTATCTAATATAGATACGTAAATGAATTCATGAAATTGTAGAGCAAGCGAGATATTGGAATCATATGAGCTTCTTAAGTACAACATGTTTGGTATTGGGTAACCTAAGATAGATGAGACTGTTGGGAGAATGAAATTGGTGATGAAAATATAGGTAGAGTACAGTAGTACGATGTTGGAGAATATATTGCGAGTCAGGGGTTGTTTAAGCTTATTTTTGGTCATACGAGATTCTATTGTTTCGAATTATGTATATAAGCTCATTTTCTTAGCTATTTTGAAACTTATAAGCTTGTATGAGTTTATTATGTCGCAATAAGTTAATATGATCCCAAAAATTTTAAAATAATATAAACAAATCAGCTTATGAAATATATGACGAAACTGCGTTAGGTCGTAAGCTTAAACACAAGCTTAAACAAACACCCTTTTAGCAAAGCTCAAGTGTCTACATGGGTTTCAACTAAAAAAAAAAAAAAAAAAAAAAAAAAAAAAAAAAAAAAAAAAAAAAAAAAAAAAAAAAAAAACGTGTTACGTGGAGGAATAAGTAACTTTTGGTCTTATGAACAGTATAGGTTATCCATACAGATGCAATAATTTTCATAAACAAACATACGTTTCCTAACACAATCTAACAGCAATAGCTTTTTGTTTGCTTTTTAGGTGAATCTTCGAAAGCGTAATTGTGGTAGCTAGCTCTATTTATGTTTCTTTAAACCCTGATCTCTAACCCATTAATTATATGTCTTTACTTAATCTATAAAAGGAGTTTGTTACTTTGTTTTGTGTTAATTGAAAAAATAATGAAAAGTTTGATTTATGTTTTTACTTAAAAAGTAAATGTATATATATGACGCCTTATGAGTTTTTTCATTGTGTGAAATGTATAGTAACTTCTATAACATAACGTCATTGGATCATTTTATACGAAACACGTTACTTGCATGATTGCATTTTTTTAAATAATGGCGTTTTTTTTAGCATAAAGCCATCATTGCCACCAGGGGCGCAGCTACATATGGGGGCGCCCGACCCCCCGAAATTTTTTTTGCGATGTAGGGGGTATATAGTTTTCGTGTAGAAAAATTTCGGTATATTCGGTTTCGACCCCCCATTTTAATTGTGAATTTTTTTTTATACATTAAGCAATAAAATTTTTTTATCCATTACATTTTACATAAGCCCATCTACCCAAACCAAAATCCACTAATAAACCAAATCCCAAACTAAAATCCATTACTTATTTACTTAGCCCATTAAAAAAAAAAAAAAAAAAAAAAAAAGAAACCGGAACAAACTTACAAACCCTCCCCCAATCGACCCTCATCTCCTCCCACAGTCCCACCTTCCTGCCTCCTGGCTCCTCACTCCTGCAGTCTCGCCGGCCACCACTGACCACCGCCGACGGCCGACCACCACCTCAGCGGCCCTTCTGGTCAGGTTTGTTGTCTTTAAATCTATTATCTACTTGTCTTTTATTTAGGGATTTAGTAGAAATTAGGGATTTAGTAGAATTGTAGAAATTAGGGATTTAGTAGAAATTAGGGATTTAGTAGAAATTAGGACAGATTTATAGATTGTGTACCACTAATATAAGTTCTTTGCAATTTATGTAGGTGTAAGACAGATTTATAGATTGTGACTATGGTGAAGAATAAAACCATAACTTCATTTTTTAAAAGAAAGAATGAAGAACAACAAGTAGAAGGAATTGATGATGAAATTCAAGAGAGTAAACGTCAAAAAGGTTCAACAAGCGAACCGATTATTGGTCCGGATACTTGCAATGAACAACCTTCTGAAATTTCACAAGCTAACATCAATGAAGTGGATGTTAGTAGCCTAGAAAAAGATCCTGCTAAACGACTTGAAATGTGGAAATATCTGATTGCGAAACGTGAGCAAGTAAGGCTAAAATATTTATCATTAGGAGTGTATCAACCTCAGCTTGAAGAGTATAAGCCTAGAGGTCCAAAGAATAATCTTCGTCGATTTAAATTTGCTTGGTTTGGTATGTTCCCTAATTGGTTAGAGTATTCTCCAACAACACACAAGGCTTATTGTTTTCTATGTTATTTGTATAAGGATAAACCAAATGAGCAAAGTGGTCATAGTGCATTTAGTTGTGAAGGATTTGACAATTGGAAAAAAGTTAATGATGGGAATAATTGTCCTTTGTTGAAGCACATTAAATCTTCAACACACAAAAAGGCATTTGTGTTTGCTACTAATTTAGTGAATCAAGAAGCACACATTGAAAATTTCATAGAAAAACAAAGTGAAGAGCAAAAAAGGAAAAACCGTTTAAGATTGAAAGGCACAATTGATGTAGTTCGTTGGTTAACATACCAAGCTTGTGCTTTACGAGGACATGATGAATCTTCCAATTCAAAGAATCGAGGTAACTTTCTTGAATTGCTAAAACTATTAGCTTTTTATAATGATGATCTTGCAAATGTTATTTTAAATGCTCCTTATAATTCCAAGTATACATCTTCCGATATCCAACAAGAAGTTCTTAGTATTTTGGCAAATAAAGTGAGAAGGTATATACGGGAAGAAGTGGGGGATTCATGGTTTTGTGTCATGGTTGATGAGTCACGAGATGAATCCAAAAAAGAGCAAATGGCCATAGTCTTAAGATTTGTTGATGCGAAAGGGGTGATACGGGAAAGGTTCTTGGATTTAGTTCATGTCGAGGATACTGTTGCGGCGACTTTAAAGGCTAGTTTGTGGAATAGACTTTTGAATCACAAATTTGATACTGGAAAAATTCGTGGTCAAGGTTATGATGGTGCTAGCAATATGAGTGGGGAATGGAATGGCTTACAGGCAATCGTTCGACAGGATAGTCCTTATGCATATTACGTTCATTGCTTTGCTCACAGGTTACTTACTTTTGTATTGTTGTTTGTTCTTTTTTAGGTTTGACTAAAAATACACATATGGAGTTGACATTTTTTTTTATCACAGGTTACAACTTGCCTTGGTTTGTGTCTCAAAGGAAGTTGATCCGGTACACCAGTTCTTTGAGTACTTAGCTTTTGTAATAAATGTGGTTTGTGCTTCTAGTAAGCGTCACGATGAGTTACAAAAGGCGAAGGCAATTGAGATTAAAAAATTACTGGAGTTGGGTGAAATCAAATCGGGAAAAGGACAAAACCAGGTCGGGACATTAAGAAGGGCCGGGGATACACGTTGGGGTTCCCATTTTAAATCCATTTGTAGTTTGGTTAACATGTTTGATGTCACCCGGGCTGTTCTCAGGGGAATAATGGACGACACTACTCGTAATACCCGTGCTCAACGTGGAGATGCTAGTATTGCTTATAGTTACTTGAAGTCATTTGAGTTTGTGTTTGTTCTTCACATGATGAAAGAGGTGATGCAAAAGACTGATGCACTTTGTCAAGGATTACAAAAGAAATCCCAAGACATCCTTAATGCAATGGATTTAGTTTCAGCCACAAAGGTTAATCTAAATAATTTTAGAAACGATGGATGGGGTTCTTTAATTGAGAAAGTTATTTTTTTTGTCAAAGACATGACATAGAGATGCCCGATATGAGTGCTCCATATAGATCTACCCGGTATCGGCCTCGTAAAAAAGATCTTCATGTTACATTTGAACATTTTTACCGAGTAGATTTGTTTATGGGGACATTGGATAAGCAGATACATGAGTTGGATTGTAGATTCAGTGAGCAATCAATAGAGTTGTTATCTCTTGGTGCGACTTTATGTTCAAAAGAGATTAATATTGATCACATTGTTCTTCTTGTTGAGAAATATTATCCTACGGACTTTACTGAGCAGGAGAGAAATCAATTACGTTGTCAATTGGAGACTTTTCAAGTTGAAAGGATAAATAATGCCAAGCTAAGTGAGGTAGCAACTCTTTCTGATCTCTGTCAAACTCTTGTAGAAACTGGGAAAAATAGCATGTACGATTTGGTTGAAAGAGTGTGTCGGCTACTCTTGACACTTCCGGTTTCGACTGCAACAACAGAGAGGGGATTTTCGGCAATGAAGATATTCAAGAATCGCCTACGTAATAAGATGTCAGATCAGAATCTAGCAAACAATATGGTGCTTTACATAGAAAAAGAAATTGCTAACAAGTTTGATGCGGAGTCCATAATTGAAGAATTCAAGGCTCTTAAAGGTCGAAAGGCTGAACTCTAATTTCTTCAATGAATCGAACCAGGTACCAACCGTTTGTTTCCTTTTTAATGTTTAGTTGTCTTGGACAAATGTTTAGTTTTTTAGTGATTGAATTTTTTTTTTTATAATAATAGTATTTAATTTTTGACCCGACCCGAATCGAATCACCGACCCGAACATATTACCCGAAAAATAGCGTTAGGAAAAAAAAAATTTTAGATCCCGACCCCTCACTGAAAATTTTTTAGCTTCGCCACTGATTGCCACACGTCATTATAAACAAAAATTTATTGTAAATGCATCTAAGGGTGATCACGGTCCAAAAACCGGACCGGACCGACCAAGACCGGACCGGACCGAAGACCGAGAACCGGAAAAACCATAGACCGAGACCGGACCG
>LBNU01023308.1:5983-26175 GCA_014162995.1 Artemisia annua
ATAACTGTGATTAAGTGACTACTCAGATTTGTTTGGTGTGGTTTACTATGTTGTCTACAAATTCCGTTTCGTATACAAAACGTCAAAAGTTAGAAGTCATGTTAACTGCATCAAAGTTTCGAATTTGAAGAGGATGGTTGTCAGTTTGGGGGGAAAATGATTCAGAAACTTCGCCAAAAAGAAGTGTACGAAGAAGCAACTATAAACATGCAGCATCAATTAGGGGAAGTTAATCTCTTATATCGCTCCATTGAGGAATGATTGAAAAGGCGTGATCAGATCAGACAACTGGAAAGCTACATAGGAGCCAGACCTTCATTTCCGGTTCGACTCTTTCAACGACCTGATCTAGTCTTCATGTCCTTCGGTGATGGTGAATAACATTTGACACGGGTACAATCATGTTTCTTTATCATTTTCTGTTTGATTTGTGATTACTCTTAGTATGTGCAAACTTCTTATCTTCAAAACTATGTTCCTCCATTAAAACATATTTTTCTTTAAATTGTCAACATGGAACATGTTTTGAGGGGGAGAAAAGTTTCACAATCATGAAGTTTGCACACCTCACCACAATTCTTCAAGAATAAAAGGTTTCTTCATCATTTGGATTGAAAACTCATTTTCAAATAATTCTATGATCTCTCGAATTAAAATGTGCAAAAAGGTTTCACAAAGTAAATGCTAATTTGAGGGGGAGAAATGAAATTCTTGTCTTCTACAAATGTTCTCAAAAAGGAGCACACATACTGAAAAAGGTCAACAAATCAGTCTAACAAATTTTTTATCCTCGATCTTTTCCCATGATAGTGAGCTTCTAATTCCTTCATGGTTGTTGTCTAATTATTCCCTAAATGTTTCAAATGATTTCAAAGAAAGCAACAGAACATCCACTCTCTAAGAGAGTGGATGTTCTGTTAGAGAGTGGATGTTCTGTTGCTTTCTTTGACTTTTATTCATATTTTGATCACTTTTTAACTTTTCTCCCCCTTTATCTTTCATGTGGCTAAGTGTGGCATAGGTGATAACTAGCCCTAATAACTAACTTTATGTTGTTAACATTCCTCAAAGAGGAAGTTAGACCCGTCATAGTACTTATCTACTAAGAGTTTCTCGAAAATGGTACTATCTATTCAGACAAGTCCTTATCGGACAAGTCCTTTCGATTACTAACATTTGTTGTACCGTCAATTCTTTGGGTGATATCTGAGTCGAGCTCACATGAGATTCTTTAACTTATTTTCATATTTTGATCACTTTTAACTTTTTCTCCCCCTCAAAAATAGCATATTAAATGTTATTTTTGAAAACTTTTGATTAAAATATGCCTTTTTGACTCTTACGGGGAGAATTTAACAAGAACAACGTGATTGTAAGCAAAGATGTTTTCCAAGTACTCCCCCTCAAATGTTGCATATTTTTCTTGACGATTTTCAAAATCGTCAAGAAAAATATGCAACATTTGAGGGGGAGTACTTGGAAAACATCTTTGCTTACAATCACGTTGTTCTTGTTAAATTCTCCCCGTAAGAGTCAAAAAGGCATATTTTAATCAAAAGTTTTCAAAAATAACATTTAATATGCTATTTTTGAGGGGGAGAAAAAGTTAAAAGTGATCAAAATATGAAAATAAGTAAAAGGATCTCATGTGAGCTCGACTCAGATATCATCCAAGAATTGACGAAACAACAAATGTCAGTAATCGAAAAGACTTGTCCTATAAGGACTTGTCTGAATAGATTGTACCCTTTCGAGAAACTCTTAGTAGATGAGTACTATGACGGGTCTAACTTCCTCTTTGAGGAATGTTAACAACATCAAGTTAGTTATTAGGGCTAGTTATCACCTAAAAGCTGATAATGGATCCCTTTAACTAGCAACGTAAACGTGTCCCTCGGGTACAAGTCTATTAAGAGTAGATCAATTCTAAAAAGTGCCCACTCTTCCCTGCATGTGCAGATTTATCTTAAACAATGACGAGCACATGTGAAGGGGGAGTCTTTCTGAAAAAGTAAAACTCTCGAGGTGTTAACCAAATATGTTTTATATTCATAAAACACTTCGAGAGATTTTCAGTAAATGGTTTTATGGCAACATAGGATAGTCATGGAGTTATAAGGTGACTAAGGTTAGGAAAATGTCCTATGATCCGCCAGAGCCGGAGGGATCTACCCAAGGACAACTCCCATAGTCTAGAAATAGAAGTCCTTAGGTTTGATATAAAAGAAGGGGATATGAATGAAAGGGGAAAGAAGGGGTTGAAGAATGAAAAAGAAAAGAAAAGAAAAGGGTGAAAAGAAATGAGCCCTCCATATATTCAACCTTAGGGCAGACACCGGGTACACCTCATCTGCTACTGATTGTTACAAAAGTAACATCGGTATTGAAGATAAGACGTCATGGACCCAGTGACGCAATGCACTAAACCTTCTAGCCACTCAGGTATCTCTCAAAAGATACTTGTTTCATTCTCACGGGGAACCGGTATAATCTATCGACCTTCTCTTAGAGTTGGTTGATATTGAAACAGGAGACCCTGCCCCAATCTCTGCATAGGAAACCATAGGTGCACTAATCGAGTCTAGAGCCTCGAGATTCATCAAAGATCTCTTAGGAACACTTAGTTTTCTTACACTGGTTGTTCTACATCAATGGACACCAGTTGTAAATTATCGAGTCCTTCGCAGATCTTAGCAATCTGCAGAGAACGTTTATGAGAGGAATCACTTAGGTGTTTTCTCAATGATTGAACGGAAATCCTGCCAGGGTCAACATCAAACAGCCCTGACAGCAGGTCACTTCGGTAACTCCTTGTGGGTTACGCTTAGTGTGTTCGGTGACGTTCCATGTGCGTTCTACAGTCGCGGGGTGATCTCCAGCGGCTCACCTAATCGTTGGTGTACGTATGTATGTCAGTGTAAGCCCTCTCGGGGGCATCCGATTAGGAACGGCCTTGGCAAGGATTAGAAGGAGTCTTCACACTATGCTGTTGACGAATTCTAACTCCAAACCTGTAAGTGCCGGACGGTCTACAATCGTAGGGTGATATCGTACGACTCACCTAATCGTTGGGGTACTCCGGTATTTTCTGAGTTAGCTCCTTCGGGGGCATCCGATTAGGAACGGCCATGGTGAGGGGCAGAAAGAGTAACCACATTGCGAGGGTGAAAAATTCTGTTTCTCACTTGTAAGTGCCGGTTGTTTATTACTAACCATTTTCATGCAGGAACTTCACCACCAACACATGATTACACATGCTCATACTTACGTCAAAGACTTCCCGAAAAGTTCTAAGTTATACAAAGTCAAAGAAAGATCAAAGTTTCTCAAAGTTAATGAAAGATTCAACGTTAACGGAATCTACAAAGTCTTAAGACAAAGATCTTACTTAATGATCGGGAATTACTTGAGTACAAGTCATAAAAGTTCAGAGACGTATGTGCATGTTGGAATGGCGTACCATCAAGTTGAGTCGAAGGAGTGACCAAAGTCAGATTACTACATCATATGCATCACTTCAACAACAAGGAACAAAGATTGAAGAGCAAAGAATTTTGTCTAATCTAACCGATTATGAGACGTCCAGCAATTTCCAAAAGTTCAAGAGTAATGAAGATGACGTCTAGCAACCATTCACCTTTGATGACCGACCCTTAGGGGGAGATTGTTAGGAACACGTTTCACGTTATTGAAGTGTCGGTCATTAGTTTATAATAGGTTGCTATATTAGACTTATTATGTTTACATTTAATCATTTTAGTTATGAAAGTTTATGATGTAATGTTACAACATGTGGAAGTCCAAGGGCCAATTATATAATATTGTAAGAATCATTTAGTGCCTCTTGGACTCCCCTATATAAGAAAATGTAATGCCCTCATTAGGGCTTGTTGGTTCTCATTAATACATTGTCATTTTCATCATATCATTAGTAGAGTTCCTTCCATATTATTCTAGCTTCTTCTTCTCCATTCTAGTTTTTCTATCTTTGGTTGTTTATGCTATAACATGGTGACCTAACACGCATGGTATCCGGCTTGCTGTTTTCAAGTGTTTGAATTCTCCAGATTATGTGCTGCGTCTGGGAGAGTTATTAGTTCCACCATTATCAAAGGTATTCAAGATGGGTTGGTGGCCGGTATTGTGCACAGTCGGTTAGGTGCGGACCTGTCTGGGTTGTTGGCCACTGCCCATTAGCTCAGGCGGACTATCAGTCAGCTCTGTAGTACCTTCGGGAGTTTGAGTTTCCGTTATTTGCAGCTTTGTTGGCGAATAAAGATTCTCGTATCGGGGATATCATGGAACTCTTTCGTCTTGAGGGTCCTCTTGCAAACATTCCTGATATGGCTTCTTCGCAACCAGACTTGGAGCAACTTTTTGTTCCCATATGGCATCCTACGGATACTGTGCCTATAGGCGCGGAGCCTTTATCCAATGCTCTGGAAAGGTGTGAGAGGGATGTCATCAAGATTAAGAAGAGCATTGCTTCTGTTGAGGAGGCACTTATATGCCGCGTTTCCCCTTTCTTTGAGACAGCTCCAGTTTTTACATTTGTTGATGCATCACTTGTTTTGGGTAGGGGTCCTGATGTCCCTGAGGCTCTGACTTTTGTGTCTTTGGGTCCTTCTGCTCCTGTGTCGTCAGAGGCTTTTGGTGCGGTGAACACGGATGCTCATGCCGCTCATGGGAATAGTCCCTCAGGTGCTCCTACTTCTTTTTCCACGGAGGAAGAAAGTGTTGTTGTTTCAACACGGGAGTCTTTGTAATTTATGTTGTAGCCGTTTGTTTGGCTATCTTTTTATTTGTTTGTTTTTTTATGCGTACTTTTTGAACAATGTGTATGTTACTTTGCACGTCTTTGTGTTTATCGTAATTATGATCTTATTTATCATGATGTATTTGCTATGTTTGAATTCGTACGGATATGCTTGTTTAATAGTCTTTATGAATATATGTGGGTTATTCTCCCGTATTGGGCTTGCAATACCTCTTACGTACTTTAAGTTAATTGTGAGGTTACTCATCCTTTTGTTATGCGGAATAACATTTGGTGGGTGTGAAAAACTAGAAGGGGGGTTGAATAGTTTTACGTCTTTTTAATTTTATAAAAACTTGGTTTTAAAAACTTCGATTCTAGTTTTATGTGAGATCAATTCTTGCACACTTATAACTACTAATATCTACACAAGTAAATAAGTACAATATAAACAAGTAAGTAAAGAGATAGAGATGGAAAGATTGCACCACAAGACAAGGAATTTATAGTGGTTCGGCTACGAAGCTCCTCTTTGCCCTACTCCACTCCCCGAGCACCTAACTCGAGAGTTTTCTTCACTATGTCAACAAGCTCCCTTATGGCGGAGAAACCTTACAAACCTTTGCATACACCGTTTAACGACACTAAGCAAAATGTCGGGTTCTAATTGTAGCTAGAACCAATCTCACAACTCTTCACAACTTCTCACAACTTCTACACACCACAACTATTACACTACTTCTCCTAGCTTCACTACTTCTTCACAAGACTACTTCTCTTCAATACTACTTCTTCTTCACTACTTCACTTCACTACTAACTCCTAAATCTACTTATTATGATCTCTCTACACCTTTACAAATAATTTACAAAACTACAAAACTATATTCACAAATCTACAATACTTCTTAACTAGATGTTGAGGGAGTATTCTTCTCTTGCACTTTGAATGATGAGGAATTGAATCACTTGAAACAAAGACTTATAATCTTATGATCAAAGGATTTAAAAAGATGTTTGGAAAGGATTGAGACTGAAAATTTTTGTGCAAAAGGTTAGGAAAAATTGCAGAAATGAGCTTGTATTTATTGGCAAAGGAACCTGACAACAGGAGCGTGCCGGCCCCCTTAAATAGTGGCCGGCCCCCTTAAAATTAAGGGGGCCGCTTTTACAATTAAGGGGGCTGCCCTCCTGTAACGGCCAGATTCCTTGTCTTTTTCTGGTGAAAGTTTATTTGGTGAAAAACTAACTGATTTTGGTTAAAAATTTGAATTCATATACTTGTTATGAATTAGACATTTTCCTTTAATTACCAAAATTGTTTTGCAAATAATATACAATATGTTCATAAGTTTTTATAAACTTTGTAGTGTTTAAATAAAATCCCTTTGATCATAAAATGTATTAGACATTTGTTTATTCATACCTTAAGTGATATTTTTGGATGGAATGATATTAGTAACTAAATACTTGTTTACGTATTAATTTAACGTTTAATGTTTTTACATTTTGTGATCATCAAAACGTAGGGATATCGAAAAATATTAATCTCGTTTTTATGCATTATTTATATCAACAATCTCCCCCTTTTTGATGATTACAAAATCTAAACTCATTAAATCAAAAATTAAGATATATACAAGTATTTAGTGAGTTTATATCATTTCTCCCCCTTTTTGTTAGCATCAAAAAGGTTATCCTGACGAATTTATAACTCCCCCTTGACGTATACTCCCCCTCGTTTTAAGGTCAAAAGAGAAATCGAGATATGGAATGCTTGCAAAAGCAATATATATGATGCAAGAAATATATTACAAAAGAACTAATAAGAGTGCATGAAAATAAAAGAACAAAAAGCATTCATTATAACAATTATTAAAATAGATTATGTTAAAAACATAATCTTTCATACATTAGTATAAGCATATATATGCTTTTCTAGCAAACTACACTAGATAATACTAAGTTGCCAACTTGAGGACTCTTGGACTTGCTTGGGTTTCAAAAGGTATTTGGTGATTTTATTTGAGATAGGAAGGTGTGGTGATTGGATTTAGTGGTTTGATGGTGTAGGGTATGGAGTGTTAGGTGGTGGTGATGTTGGTGAAGTCATAGTAAGTAGATGCTCAATCTAAGTGAGACGTTCATTGAGTGCAAGGGTTTGTTTTTGGAGAAAGATGCAACAAGGACAATTGTTAACATGATTCTCAAATTGGATCAAGTTTTTGGATGGTGAGGAGTGGGTGGAGGAAGGATGTTGATCCAAATTGCTTTGAGTAAGGTGTAAAGCAAGAAGAGCATTAAGCTCATGAGCTTCTTTGAGCTCTTCAATGAACTTTTTATGTTCGGAGGAAGGTGATGATGGTGGAGTTGGATTGTGATTGGGGATTGAGGTTTGGTCATGGAACATGGGATCCATGTTCGGATGAGTGTGATGGTTGTTGTTTTGAGATTGAGTATGATCCTCAAAAAGGTCATTTGGTAGAAGTGTGTGAGGTGAATGTGAGATTTTATTAGTGAGAGTGATTGTGAGGTTGTCTTGTTGATGCAAAAGGGTGGTTTCATTTGGGTAAGTTGGAGGCTTAGATGTTGGTTGGTTAGAGACAACATCATTTATTGAAGTGAATTTTTGACATGTATCAAGCTTTCTTCTCCAAACGGGTTTGACGGAGATCTTTGCAACCCTTGAAGGCTTGGATCTTGGGTGATTGGGAGATGACATGATGGGTTGAGTAATAATTTGTAATGAAGAGAGGTATTTATAATGTGATGATTATGTGTTTATGGAAGGATAATATGTGTTGGATTGGCTAGACAAAATGTGTTTGAGTATTTTGGGAAGTGAGGAATCAAAGTAGGGTGAAATGGCTAAAAAGCAGAAAGCAAATAGTGAACCTCGTCCATCAAGTGGCCGGCCCCCTTAATTGCTTGCCGGCCCCTTTAATTTTAAGGGGGCCACCCTTTATATTTAAGGGGGCTGCCCAGGCTAGGTTCACAGATTGCCTGAAACAGGATTTTTGACAGAATTCTTTTCTGAAAGAGGTTTGTTTTGAGGTTTGGTTATGGGCAAGTCCAACTCTTTAGGCAACTATGCATGTATTATCTTAATGAAATATGCATGAAAAACATATAGGCAAATAAACATCTAATAAAATTATAACCAAGCATGCATGCAAGCTTAATAAAGTAATAGATCAAGTAATTAAGGCATTCTACCTAACATAACTAATTTAGTACAAGGGCAAAGGCAACTAACTAGTGATGGAACAAATGTGATAATGTGATTCTTGATTTTGTTCTAGTGTGTGCCTATATGAGACAAATATGGAGTTGAGATCATTTCGACTCCTATAAAAGAAAAGCAATTTTCCTAACAAATGATCCTTGATCTCCTTGATACTCGGGATTGCGACCACGCAACAGGTTTTACCTCTCAAGGGATCTTGAGAAGCTTGCAATCCCACCAGGCATTGTACCTAACCGATGTAGTATAGTGTAGTGGTAAGTACGGGGGATTGATCGTTCTCTCACAGGGAATAGTGTTCGTTAGGTATGAAAAACTACTCTAATAGGTCTAAGGATGAGGGATGATTATTTTTGTATTTTTATATTTTTTTTTGAAAGCAAGTAAAATCTCGGGTTTGAAGGATTGGGCGGAATTAGTTGCTAGCCAACTAACCCAAAAGCTACTATTGCAATTAAAATAAAATAACAAGAAAATAAAAGGTTGTGAAACTTATATGGAGACAAGTGTGTTTACTTAGATTTCCTTACTCCCTAACTATCTTTTACCGGTTAATTAGTGTGTATTAATTGCGCGGATGACGGGACTATTCCTTAATACCATTCGTGGGGTGGCGTACGTACTTCCCCAACTCTATAAGCTCCTACTTCACTCCTATGTCGAGCCGGCTAAGAAGCTCCTAACATGGGATTATTAGAATTCGCTCATGCATTAAATACAACCGTAATAACCTAGTACGCATTGGTTCATGTTTCTTAAGACGTTCAAGCAAGTTACCGTATAGGAGGTTAGCCAGTTTTCTTAAGCCTAATATCGATAAACAATCATCCAATACAAGTAATAACACACCAACAACCAATAATCAATAGTTAGGTTTCATTAGATCTAAGCAAACACAAAATAAATCTAGCCTAGCATGTTAATCGAAAGACAAGCATAAGATATAATTAACCAACACATAGACATATTGATTAATTTGAATGGAGACTTATCTTTAATTGAACATGGAAGAATCAAGGGTGAAAAACCCTTGAAAAAGCTGTCAAAGTCGTCTAGGGTTTGTTCCCAAAAAGTTGCACACTAATGAATGAAAAATAGAAAAGTATATATAGAAAATACACTCTGACGGCATCAGCTTATACGCTCTGACGCCGTCAGCTCGCCGCCATTAGGGTTCTCGGATGGCCTAGATCTACTTCTGACGCCGTCACTTGTAAACTTGCTCTGGGCCGTCACTCTTTAACATTACACCTGACGGCCTAGGATTATTAACACCTGACGCCGTCAGGTGTAAACATCACTTTTTCTTCTTAAGGCGTCACGTATAGTCAGAATCCACTCCTTTGTCTTGGTTGGCTGACGGCGTCACCTTGTGACTCTGACGCCGTCAGGAAGGATTTCCAGCATTCTTTTGAGACTTTGTCGTTTTCTTCACTTTATGCTCCAAAAACGTCCAAAATGATGTGTTTTCCAGAATTCTTCTCAAAAGTACCTAAAATGACAAAAGGAACGATTTAGGGCAATATTTGATCATATTAACACGAATTAGGGCTTAAATGACCCCCTAAAACGGGTACACTTTTCACCTCATCAAATACCCTTACACTTGAGATTTGCTTGTCCTCAAGCAAATAGGCTTTTATTCCAATCAAAATATGAGTTAGGGGTCATTTAACACTAATATAAAAGTAATTACAACAAATAGTTACTCGACCCTAATCATAATAAGCACGGAAATCATACACTAGCACCTCACAAATAGTGTTTGGATACTCTCATCTCTCGGGTGTTATAAACCTATACAACTACATTTGAAATGGAATAAAATCACTCACTACCTGTCATAGCAAATAGATTACCATAGGCTTGGGAGAGGATCAATTACTCCTCCACTAGGCGTAAGCACCTAAGATAAACTATCAAAGAGGGCTTTCCAAAGGGTTGTAATGTAAGGTGTAGGGATATGATAAACACGGTTTGGTTGGAATAAAGGGTATTTTACTGGTGGCAAGTTAATTATCATGATCAAATACATGTACTATACAATGTTGCTAAGCCAAGACTCGACTCAACTTAAGCTAAAAACGAAATAACAAAAACATAAACAAACATAAAAAGAAACGGGATGGTAGTCCGTATGTTTTTTCTACTTCTCTTTTTCTCATTTTTTTTATGTATTTTTATTGATTTTTTTGTTTTTTTTTTGTTTTTTTTTGCATACACTCTTGCCCTACCATCCAAAATAATACATCATAGGGGCCTCGGTTCTCCCCTTACACTTGAACTTTTACATACTTTGCAAATAACTAATCTAATGACTCGAATTAAGATAATCGAAACACTTGGAGTACTTTTAAAATATTTAGCACATAGGGGGGTAATAATGATGTTCTTCCCCATTACTCCATTAAACTAGTACTTTACCCATGAGTCCCAATCGTCCCAAAACAATATGTACAAGATATGACTCGACTTAGCAACCATGTAATCAGTTAGATAATTAACAAAGGGTTTAACACAAATGTTGTCACAATAATGCACTAAAGATGAGTGCAAACAAGGTAGGCTAAGGCGATTTGGATGTACATTTAAGTGGGGTGTAACAAATTCTCACTTTGAGTAAGATGCTCAAAGGTCGAAACGAAAAGATAGGCTCTGAGGGGTGTACTAGGGGTATCGTGTACCAAAAATGGGTACAACGCAAAGGGTGTGGGAGAATTACTTGACCAATGTAGCCAACGTAATTATAACAAAAACACGGGTGTAAAACAAGGGGTTAATCCTAATGCCTCTTATCATGTAGTAGATCTAACTACACGAATGTAGTCTCACTTGTGGATTTGAGATGGTCCTAACGCAAGTTCTAGAATCTAAGTGCTACCGGTACACACATCATAGCATAAATGCTTTTCCTACCAATTCTAGGGGCGAACCTCACATATTTGGGGTGGAAAATTTTTTAGTGGTACGGTTTTTGTGCTAGTCATATAATTTCCTATCCATGAGCCGCTTATTAGGACCAAAGTTTCACTTCTAAATGTTGTAAAAAAAATTTAAATTGGCGCTAAAATTGCCCTAACAAATATTTCTTTCGGTTTTATATGTATATATTCGATTATATAGATAACTAGAGTGAGACTATTATGCATGATTTGAGAGAAAAATGTTTTTATCATTATTCAACAATGAGTTTTCCTAAATGTGAGAATGATTTAATAAAAATTATATTGGGGTTTTCTTTGAAAATATATTTACGCAAAACGAAATATCCTAATTCCTGATTTTGTGCAAAACCGAATCCTAGACTCAGGTTTGAGGAAAAGAGAAAAAAAATGCAGTTTCAATGTTCAGATGGCCGACCCCCTTAAAGTAAGGCCGATCCCCTTAAAATTTAAGGGGGCCACCCTTATAAATTTAAGGGGTCCGCCCATCTAATAGAAAAAATTTCCAGAACTTTGATTTTTCAGAAGATTTAAATATTCCAAGAATTTAATCAATTTGCTCCATCATTCCTAATCCTAAACGCAAGTGGTTAAATAATTCACGCTTAAGGGGCTTAGTGAATATATCGGCCATGTTATCTTCCGAGGCTACCTTTTCTATTGTTATATTTCCTTTTTGTACATTATCCATAAGGAAGTGATGACGTATCTCTATATGTTTAGTCCTAGAGTGTTGAACGGGATTCTTACTTAAATCTATAGCTCCTTTGTTATCGCACATAAAAGGAACATTTTCTAACCTGATGCCATAGTCTACGAGAGCTTGTTTCATCCATAGTGCTTGTTGACATGCCTTTCTGGTGCTTACGTATTCGTCTTCGGTGGTAGAAATAGCAAGAACGGTTTGCTTCTTTTAAAACCAAGATGTTAGACAACATCCCATAAACGTGCAAATACCGCTAGTTCTTTTTCGATCCACGTATTCTCCCACATGATCCGAATCCGCATAGACAATAGTTTCTATTCCGGATCCCTTAGGATACCATAATCCTAAGTGTATAGTGCCCTTAATGTATCGGAAGATATGCTTAACTGCTTCTAGGTGAGAGGTTTTGGGATCCTCTTGAAAGCGGGCACAAAGGCAAACACTAAACATGATATCGGGTCTACTTGCCGTTAAGTATAGTAAACTACCTATCATTCCTCTATACTTAGTGTTTTCTACGGACTCACCTTCTTCATCTCTTGTGAGTTTGATTTCCGTAGATATGGGTGTCTTAAGTGGCTTAGAGTCTTCTAGTCCAAATTTCTTAAGCATTTCCTTAATATACTTAGATTGATTAAAAAATATTCCATCTTCTAATTGTTTTATTTGTAATCCTAAGAAGAAGTTTAGCTCTCCCATCATACTCATCTCAAACTCATCATGCATGATTTTGGCAAATTCATCACACATTTCTTGACAAGTTGATCCAAATATAATGTCATTGACATATATTTGAACAATGATGATATTTGGGTCACTTCTTTTAGTGAAGAGAGTGTTATCTACCATTCTCATGGAATAATTATGTTTTACAAGAAAAGCCTTTAATCTATCGTACCAAGCCTTTGGAGCTTGTTTTAGACCATATAGAGCTTTCTTTAGTTTGTAAACATAATCAGGTTTTGCGAAGTCAATGAATCCTGGAGGTTGTGCCACATAAACCTCCTGATTGATAAAACCGTTGAGGAATGCACTCTTCACATCCATTTGGTATAACTTAAAATCTAGGGCGCAAGCGTAAGCTAGGAGTATTCTAATAGATTCTAGTCTAGCTACCGGAGCATACATTTTCGTCATAATCAATTCCTTCTTGTTGATTATAGCCTTGTGCGAGTAACCTAGCTTTATTCCTAGTTACTATTCCGTTCTCATCTAATTTATTTCTAAATACCCATTTGGTTCCTATTATAGTCATATTCCTAGGATTTGGGACTAGTTCCCAAACATCTTTTATTTTGAATTGATTTAATTCTTCTTGCATAGCCATAATCCAACTTTCATCCTTTAAGGCTTCATTTATATTCTAGGTTCTATTGTTGACACAAAGCAAAAGAATTTACTTTTGTCTTGAGCTTGTGATCTAAGTGTTCTTTGATTCAAGTCACCTATGATATTATCTAATGGATGTGATTTTGCTTCCTTAATATTTACAATCTCATTTTCTTCTAATGTTTCTACTTCGTTATCATTTCCTAAGGGCTTACTTCTACTAACCTCAATAGCTTCTTCCTCAATCACATCATCATCGTCTAAGGGTAATGTCTTAGGTGGTGGAGGAGTTTCATCAAATGTTACATTTAAGGATTCTTCTACTTTCATAGTGTGTTTATTTAAAATTATATATGCTTTACTATTTTGTGAATATCCTAGAAAGACTCCTTCATATGACTTAGGGTCGAACTTAGTAAGGTAATCTTTTGTATTTAGGATGAAGCATTTACTTACGAATACTCTAAAGTAGCCTATATTTGGTTTCTACCTCTTAATAACTCATAAGGAGTTTTTCCTAATATTCGTCTAATAGAAACCCTATTAAGTATATAAGTTGAGGTATCTACGGCATGGCACCAAAACTTTTGTGGGATAGATTGCTCATTTAGCATTGTTCTACTCATTTCTTGTAGAGACCTATTTTTCCTTTCTACTACTCCATTTGATTGAGGAGTACGAGGAGCGAAAAAGTTGTGAGATATTCCATCTAAATCACAATATTTTCCGAATACTTCATTATCAAATTCCCTACCATGGTCCGTCCTAATTGATACTATAGAGCATCCTAACTTATTTTGTATCATTTTGCTAAATGTCTCAAATTTCTCAAAGGCTTCGGTTTTATCACTTAAGAACCTAGTCCACGTGTATCGTGAATAGTCGTCTACTATAACTAGGGTGTAGCGGTTGCCACCAGAGCTCCGCACCGCGGAAAGACCAAAAAGGTCCATGTGAAGTAATTCTAAGCATCTAGTAGTGGATACCATATTCTTAGCTTTGTTACTAGCATGTGCTTGTTTTCTAATTTTACAAGCGTCACAAAAGTGTTTATCATATCTTAGGCTAGGCAAGTTTCTAACTAATTCCTTAGAGACTAAAGAATGTATTGTTGCATGTTCGCGTGACCTAATCGCCTATGCCACAACATGGAATTTTCATCTAGGGTTGCTAGGCATATCCTATCTTCCGGTTTGTCTCCTAGTTCATAAGTATACACCTCCTTTCCTAATTCCTCTACCTATGACTTTATCATCCTTAACTATTTCACTATCTCTATCGGTAAATGTTACTCTACACTTATTATCACATATTTGGCCTATACTAAGCAAGTTATATGTAAGATTATCTACATGCTCAACATTATCAATAGTTAGTGAGTCTTGAGAGATCGTACCATTGCCTATGATTTTTCCGTGACGGTCGCTACCAAAAATAACATTACCTCCGTTATATGCCTTGTATGTAGAAAATAGCTTGCGATTCCCCGTCATATGTCTTGAGCATCCACTATCCTTTATCCATTCATTTGGCTACAAATCTATTCCTAGACATATCTCGTTAGATGCTTGAGCAACGAAGCAAGTTTGCTTAGCCTTTTTGTCTTCATCACTAAATCTTCTCCTTCGGGTTGTTTTTCTTTTATCTTGTACTCTTTGTCGCTTTTTAAGAATACTTTTGAATTCTTTAACAACCTTTGCATATTCTTCGTCTTCACTTTCGGAACTAGAATCGTCATCATCACTAAGTTCCTTCTCGATCGTTATCTCATTTCAACCTTCTTGTTTTCTCTTGTCGTAACTCAAGGAATTTTCGGCATCATTACCTTGATACAAAAGATTTGAACTAGTAGCACTTGTACTCATTTCAACTAAATATTTATCTACTATACTTTCATTTGTTACTATTTCGTATGCAAGATTTTCTTCGACTTGACACTTCTCTTGATGAAAGTTTAAAAGATTTTTCCACATATCATTTGCCGTTTTACAAAAAAATATTCTTTCATATTCAATTCTTGGTAAAGCTTTGTATATAATTATTTTAGCCTTATTATTTCTATCTAGCATACTTTCAAAACAATTATCTTGTTCTTCAAAAATTGTTTTTATTGGTTGAAAATCACCAATTGAAATGACATGCCAAAGATCATAATCTATTGACTTCACATAACTTTCGAATCGATTTTTCTATTCAATAAAACTTATATTTTTGAGATATGGTGGTTTAAATATCATGTTCCCTTTTAAATATTTTTCCGATTCCATAGATCGATTTCAAGTTTTAAAATATAATATATTTTAAAAATCTTGTTTGACGTGGCTCTTGATACCAATTGTGGAAAACTAGAAGGGGGGGGGTTAAATAGTTTTACGTCTTTTTAATTTTATAAAAACTTGGTTTTAAAAACTTCGATTCTAGTTTTATGTGAGATCAATTCTTGCACACTTATAACTACTAATATCTACACAAGTAAATAAGTACAATATAAACAAGTAAGTAAAGAGATAGAGATGGAAAGATCGCACCACAAGACAAGGGATTTATAGTGGTTCGGCTACGAAGCTCCTCTTCGCCCTACTCCACTCCCCGAGCACCTAACTCGAGATTTTTCTTCACTATGTTAACAAGCTCCCGTATGGCGGAGAAACCTTACACACCTTTGCTTACACCGTTTAATGACAAAATGTCGGGTTCTAATTGTAGCTAGAACCAATCTCACAACTCTTCACAACTTCTCACATCTTCTTCACACCACAACTATTACACTACTTCTCCTAGCTTCACTACTTCTTCACAACACTACTTCTCTTCAATACTACTTCTTCTTCACTACTTCAATTCACTACTAACTCCTAAATTGATGCGTGGTTTTGCAACCTTACAACAGGTTTTACCTCTCGAGGGATCTCAAGAGGCTTACAACCCCACCAGGCAGTGTACCTGACCGATGTAGTATAGTGTAGTGGTAAGTACGGGGGATTGATCGTTCTCCACAGGGAATAGTGATCGTTAGGTATGAAAAGCTACTCTAATTAGGTCTAAGGGTGAGGGAAGATTATTTTTGTATTTTTTATATTTTATGAAAGCAAGTAAAATCTTGGGTTTGAAGGAGTGGGCGGAATTAGTTGCTAGCCAACTAACCCAAAAACTACTATTGCAAATAAAATAAAATAACTAAAAAATAAAAGGTTGTGAAACTTATATGGAGACAAGTGTGTTTACTTAGATTTCCTTACTCCCTAACTATCTTTTACTGGTTAATTAGTGTGTATTAATTGCGTGGATGACGGGTGTATTCCTTAATACCATTCGTGGGGTGGCGTACGTACTTCCCCAACTCTATAAGCTCCTACTTCACTCCTATGTCGAGCTTGCTAGAAGCTCCTAACATGGGATCATTAGAATTCGCTCATGCATTAAATACAACCATAAAAACCTAGTACGCATTTGTTCATGTTTCTTAAGACGTTCAAGCAAGTTACCGTATAGGAGGTTTGATTGGTACTGAAACAGTCAACTAAAGTCAACCAAGTATTTGGTCAACAAAAGTCAAACTAGAAAAGGCTCAATGCACCAAGGAGAGTATAGGAATTCCCTGGGTCGTTTAAATCCCGACGAGGTGTGAATTGCATCGAAAACGATTTTGAGATCAAGTGATTATGAAACGAGGATTGGTGAAAGAGATTAATTGGAATTAAACTATGAAATTATGAATGAAATTGATAAACTAATACTACAAATGATTACTAGAAATCTGGAAACGTTTACAAGTCTAAAATTGTACGTTACGTTTAATTAAACGTCTACGTACGAAAATAAAAGTGAAAATTAAAATCTATTAATACCTAGATGATGAAAAACATATTTTTACAATCCTAAAAATAAAAGAAAATTTTAAGAAAAAGAAAATTATTTATTAAACTATTAAATTAATTATTATTAATTAAAAACTATTTAATAATTATCTAAATTACACTAAATTGTAATTAAATAAGAAATTAACCTAATTAAATGAAAAGTTTGTATGTTGCTCTTTTGCTCTTCCTCTGTTCTCGCAAGTATGGAATTACAGTGTTCTTTGTGTATTTGATCTTTTGGGAGTGTTGGCATGTTGTTTTGGCCAACTTTTGTTGATAGTTTTCCGAATTGAGCATGGGATACACGTCGATGGCACAACCAAGAACATTGTTTCCTGATGCCTTTGTCCTAAGACAGATTGGTGTGTAGAAGGCATTTGATTGATGTCGATAGCTAAAAGTTAAGTGTCGCGATTTCCGTTTAAAAGATTGGTTTCGAAATTGAGATGGGATAAATTGTTTGAAATCACGCTCCTACGACAATTTTTCAATAACTTTTGCATTCCTCCTTTTTTCGATCAAGTCTGTTTAAATACGAAGACATTGTTCTTTTTTCAAGTTTAGAATAAGAAGCATTTTCATATTTTGAAACAATGTTGGAGGTTCTCCAGCTCGAAGTTCGTTCGTCATCTTCAACGGAATATATTTGCAAATATGAGAGACATATAATCAAGTAGACATCACAGCTTCGAAGAGAGAGATCATTTAACTTTTCCAAAACATCTATTTTTCCTCAAAAAAGATTCATGTTGCCTTTCTTTAACTAGGGATTGTGATCCGTAACAAATCACAGTTTCCTTTCAAAAAGCTGTGGTTCAAAAATTGAATTACTCTTGCGCCATCACAGCAGTGGAGTTATTGGAAGCATATCACTTTCAAGAATCTTTTTTACTTGTAATGGACCGATTGATTCAATTTTTCTCATTTGTGTTCCGTTTTTAGATTCTAAACCTCCTGAAGTGTTCCACTCTGTTTGAATATCAAAGAATATCCCTGCAGCACTTGTGTTAAAGTGTTGTTGAATCTGTTCAATAATTTGAAAGTAGATTTGGAAACACTGCAGGTTTAAGAGCATTTGCTTGAAAGGTGAATTTTTTGGACAGTTTGTGTTTGTTTTTGAGGGACAAAAGTGATTCCATTGATTTTTGTTCCCCTTTTCCTCGTAAAAAATTGGTTTTAAATTAGGATTCTTTTTGTTTCATTTTTAGTGACTCTCCTCCGCAATTGTATAGTGTCATCAGAATCCACGCACATATGGAGGTCAATGTTTCTCATAAATCACATTTACATTATACAAACTATTCTGCTCAAGCCTGAGCTTTCCTTGAGAATTCAAGGAGTTTTGTCCTAGTGCATTTTTGGTGTTTGTGGTGGTAAATCGGATCAGTCTGATTTCGTATCAATTATGACCTTGATTGAGCTGATTGGATACTTTTTACCCAACAAATCTCAAGTTTAAGAAATCTTATGTTTGATCTATGAGTTCTTCCAAAGTTTAATCTTCTTTCTTTGCAAAGTCTTTTTCAACGTCATCCCGTTCTTTTCAAGGATTGGCATAGAGCTGATTTTTGTTTTGAAAGTTGGGTCTTGTAAATCAGAAAATCTTCTTGTTTTTAAAGATTTAATTGTTTTTATGAAGTGACTTCAAGGTATCATATTTTGCCGATTGCAATTCTAATCTTTAACAAGTATTTTCTTATAACCAATTTCAATCAGACCCGCGTTTTTTATCATTTAGAAAACTTTTTCTGTTGCCCTTGTATCTCTCAAGCTCAGTGGTCAATATCTCATTCGCCGGCTTAACATCGCGATTGGACCTTTTTCACTTTTTCACTTCGATAGTACAGATAATTCAATAATGTTTCAATAAAGCACGTGTTTCCTCATCAGGTTCCCAAGCATGCTGTGCAAACTAGCTCCATCCTAATATATTCATAATGGGAGTTGTCGAATCAATATTGGCTTTACTATTCGGCGTTCACCTTGATATGTATCGATAAATAGGTTCTTGTGTCCTCAGAATGTTGTTTCCTCATTAAAAGAACTTCAAATAAATACTCATATTTGTTTGTCATGATCGAAGGTTGTGTACCCAGAAAGTGCATTGGCATCATAAGACAGGAGGGTGTCTCAGAATTCTGTATTATCACTTAGCTTCTGAAGATTAGCCATAAATATGCAGTTTGCAATTCACTTCCTCCCTCTGTCCTCCATGTCAATCCATCAGTGCTATGAAATCATGCTCCTTGCGGGCGCGAGCCCGCTTGCGGCGGCCGCTCTGGGCGCCCCCGTCCCCCGGCACCGAGCATTTTCAACTGAACTCACCTAGTTTCATCAGTGAGTTGAAGCTTTTTCATAAGTCATTCAGTGCTTAATAGTGGGCCCCAGTGTGAGATCCTTGGCTTTTTGGAAACCCCAAAGCCAGCTTTTCATATCCAAGCTCACTTTTGGCTTTTGATCCTTTGCCCCTAGCTTAATTTGGCCTACAATCCTTGCAGGCCTGTTTGGTTGGCAGGGTAGTTTGGATTTGCTTATTAGCTTATTGTCTTATCCATTGTTTGTTTCTTGTTCCATTTATTCATTTCCAGTTCATTTAACTTATTTTCATTTTATTATCCTTGGATTCCTGTTCCTTAGCTTGTTTTGAGCTTTTTGAGCTTCATTTGAGCAAAAAAGCTTAACTGCTTGTTTCATAAGCTCTTATTTTCTTTGTTTTTTCAGTTTCACAACTTTTGTTTTCATTAAAGTTGCTTCATTTCAGTAGTATATTAGTCTCATAAAGAAAATCACAAAAACATCAATTTAAAATAGTGATACTTCTATTTAAGCCAATTGGCTTATTTTTTCAGCTTTTTAAAAGCATTTTTCATTTTTATATTTTTCCTAGGTTCGCAGTAGTATTGTAGTATTTATAGAAAAAATTGTAGATTTATTACTGTTCATTTAGTATTTTACTAATTTAAAGTAGTTTTAAATAATTATTAACTAGATTAATTAATATTAAATACATAAAGAGTCTAATAAATATATTTTCAGTTTCAAAATTAGTTTTAAGTTATTTAGATTTTTCTAAATTAATTTTTCATTTAATTAGGTTAATTTCTTATTTAATTACAATTTAGTGTAATTTAGATAATTATTAAATAGTTTTTAATTAATAATAATTAATTTAATAGTTTAATAAATAATTTTCTTTTTCTTAAAATTTTCTTTTATTTTTAGGATTGTAAAAATATGTTTTTCATCATCTAGGTATTAATAGATTTTAATTTTCACTTTTATTTTCGTACGTAGACGTTTAATTAAACGTAACGTACAATTTTAGACTTGTAAACGTTTCCAGATTTCTAGTAATC
>LBNU01023308.1:38266-63974 GCA_014162995.1 Artemisia annua
ACTTAGACCTCATTCGTTTCTGAGACAGAAGGAGAGACAATGTCGTGAATGAGACATGAGTTATCACATACCTGAGACTGACCGTCAGTATCATACACTGGGCCTGAGTCTGTTACCTGAACTTCTTCAGTGTCAGCCATCAACATCATATCAGTAGTAGTATCCATAACATTCATCTGATCTTTTTGTTGTTGATTTCGTGCAATTGCTTCATCTTTGAGTGCTGAGAGGTACTTCTGAAGATAGTAGGCACTGCTGTGAGGAGTAGGTTGTGATGTTTCAGATGGTGCACTGGTAAGTGCAGTGGATGACACACCAAGTTGCTCAAACTGTTGCATAATCATTTGATGAGTATGAGGATCTTCTGAAGTATGCTCACTAGAGTTGTCTAAGACAAAGCCTTCATTAGTGTAGGTGAACCCATGAATGATGATTGGTGCAGGAAGAATAGTCTTAGGAAACTTTCTCTGTAAACAGGATCGAATGAGTCTATCAGTAGGGTCCTCATCACTGTGCATGATAGCAAGGTGGTTCCACAGCTCTTGAGCACTTGCTTCAACATCCAGCTTAGTGTACATGGCATTAGGAAGAGCGGTAGTGATAAACCAAGCAGCTTCCTTATCAGCATTGTATTGATCAAGTTCAGTACCATTCAGAATATCACAAGTTTGAAGTGTGATTTTTCCTTCAGTATCGGCAATGAATTTCATCTGATATGGTCCATTTTTGATTGATTTCGGCAGTAGATCAGAATGTGGACATTTTTGAAGCCATTGCAGAAATCTGTCTTTCCAAACATGGTATGGTTCTGATAGCATAAATGGAGGAGTATATGCAGTTCCACGCAGTAGATGTTGACGAGCATTGATGTATAGAGGATGTTGAAATGGAGCTTCAGAGTATGGTACGTAAGACATGATTGATAACTTGTGGTTTATGGATCTTGTAGAAGGTATAGAACTTAAGGCTAATCTTCGAAAACAAATCCCAATGTGATTTCGATACTTGGTTATAGGATGATTTCGATAAAATGTTAAAGTCCAAGTAATCTCGATAAACTGAAGTTCTCGATAAAACAAGTAGGATCTCGATAACTCACGTTGTTCTCGATAAAAGGAGATTATCGAGAATTGTTGGAGACAATTATCGAGATCTTTGTTTCTATGAAGACAAAGTATGTTTTCGATGTATCTGAAAGTAATTTCGATAGATTCACAAGATTTCGAAAGCAAACAAGTGATTTCGATAAATGGTGAAGTTCTCGATAACCTCAGGTTCTCGATAACAAGTATCAAAGTTTCGAGATTATACAATAACGAAACTATCCAATAAGTCGAAGTGTTTTCTTTCTTATACAAGAGAGAAAAGCACTGAGTAAGCAACAAAAACACTTAAGTAGTAATATCAAAGGTTCTGGATAAAAGAGGGTTTAAGGTTCTCGATAAAATGGGGTTTGTGTTCTCGATAGAGTGCCAAAAATACGGTTTTTCTTTTGTGAAAAAGCAAGCCTAAAACGAGTTTTTAATCCAAGATTCTTGTACAACTAGCATGAAAATGATGAAATCTTAATGAAAGTTGCAAACTTGAACTTTTTAACAAAAATTTTAAGATTTTCGAGAAAAAGGTACAAGTTTATACGAATCTAATAAACTCAAAAATTTTGAAACTTTGTTGTTTGTGTTGGTTTCTAACACAAGTTTGTAAGCAAATATGTGATAAAAACACAAAAGAAGCAAGAAAGTTGGAAAATTTTTGAATCTAACTAAATAAAAACAAGTTTTGGTTCGAATAATCACAAAAATAAACTACACCTTCTTCTAGCGATTGATACCACTTGTTAGGTCACCATATTAGTAAACACAAGTATTCAAATGAGAGAAATGAGATGAGAATTAGACTTGGTTGATTAAGATCAATATGAAAGATGAAAGAACAAGAGTTTCCTTAAGATATGAAAATAACCAACAAATATAATGAGATACATGGTGTCCTATTTATAGGAGAGGGATAGGGCAACACTCCCTTCCTTCCCTATCATCTAAGTTGTGGGCTTCAAGGCCCATTGGACACCTTATTGGACATAAACATTAACCATACGAGTAATTAAATAACGTAGCTAATAATGATAATACTAGCAACCTATTACATTGACTGAAATGACCGAGACTTGACTGAATAGTTGAAAACTATGATCCTAACAAAAAAATTTATGTGCACGTTTCACATTACCCACCATTCCATTAAATATTAGCTTAGAAAAATTGAAAGTTCTGCCAAGTGAAAGGCAGACCATTGCAGAAGCAATTTTTCCATCATATTGATCACACCCTCCATTTTTGGAACTTAAACATTGAAGCAAATGGTATGCTAAGAATCTCCACTGTGGTGAAAGATTACGTTTTAAGAAAGTAAGTGTGCAATCAGTGGGATATCCTATATGTTTCATAACCTCTATAATCAATTTATGTGGCAACTTAAAATCCCTAGAAGCATCATTCAAGTGAAGACAACTCTTGACAGATGCATCAGTGATTGTATACTCAACATTGTCAGTAGTTGCTCTTAATTGTAGGTTCCCATTAGCAATAGTTTCAGAAGTAATAGTCTCCCAAAACTGTTTGACTAAGGAATCATAGATAGTGGGACTGTAAGTTAAGGCATACCTTATATAAGAACCATTCAAGAAGTCCACTATCTGCTCAAAGCTCGAGCTTTTGAGTGATTTCTTTAAGTAACCAACTTGATTATGCTTATCACTATATCAGAGTTGAGCCATGTAAATACTGGTGGAGTGAGAACTTTGATACTGGTGGTTAAAACAGAGTAAGCTTGATCAAGGTCTGAGATTTTTACTTGTTGTTGAAAAGTGAAAGTAAATAATGAATAAAGATGAAAAATAATCAACTTGTATTCATATATACCACTTGGCGCCAGAAAAATAGTAACGGTACTATTTAAACAGTAAAAGTCATTATGCGTAGGATCAGACTACGGTAAAAAAATAATTGTAGATTAACACTACCAGATTTAAAATTAGTCAACTAGTATTAATATTCTCTCACCAGACTTAACTGATGGTCAACCATTTATCAAAAACTTACAACCCAGAGATAGAATCAAAATTTCCATTTGGCTTCAATCAATGCATTTCCTGAAAAGATTAGTCAAAAACCAAACAAAATACAACCATATAGATGCAACCAGAATTAACACCAACTAATCTACTAGAATTTAACTACTACTAGAACTTAATCTACAAGGTACTTGTACCAAATTACAAACTATACATTTAACCTCCCCTTAAATGTAGCTATGGGTTTATCATACCAATATTAACCACTAAGTAGTTAAACCTTGGTCCATCAAAGGCTTTTGTTAACAAATCAGCTACATTGAAATCAGTGTGAATCTCCTCTCTAATTAGTTTCTTTTCAAAGCAATCTCTTATAAAGTGATGCCTGGTCTCTATGTGTTTAGTCTTAGAGTGGTACACTGGATTCTTTACTATGCAAATTGTGCTCTCATTATCAATGAAAATTTTAGTATTCATGAAATTCAAACAATAATCCAGCATTTGATTTTGAATCCATAATACCTGACCACAACAATTTGCGGCAGCTATATACTCAGCTTCAGTTGTAGAGGTAGCCAGTATGGTTTGTTTCTTGCATTGCCATGAAATCAACCTCCTCCCAAGAAATTGACAACCACCAGTTGTGGACTCAACCACCAGTTTTGGACTTCCTAGCAAGGCTTGCTCTAGCATAATCACTATCTGAGTAAGCTTCCAGGTTAAATGATGACTCTTTAGGATACCATAGGCCCAAATTGGGTTTGCCCTTAAGGTATCTAAAGATTCTTTTTACAGCATGAAGATGTGAAGTCTTGGGGGTAACCTGAAAACAAGAACAAGCACATACAGCAAACATAATATCTGGCCTAGAGGCTGTTAGATACATAAGAGAACCTGTCATGGATCTGTATAGGTGCACATCTACATCATCAGTATCTTCATCCTTTGTTAAGGGCACCTTGTTCTCAATTAGTGTGATTGCTGTTTTTACATTTGTAAAGTCAAACTTCTTCAGCATGTCAGCTNAAAACAAGAACAAGCACATACAGCAAACATAATATCTGGCCTAGAGGCTGTTAGATACATAAGAGAACCTGTCATGGATCTGTATAGGTGCACATCTACATCATCAGTATCTTCATCCTTTGTTAATGGCACCTTGTTCTCAATTAATGTGATTGCTGTTTTTACATTTGTAAAGTCAAACTTCTTCAGCATGTCAGCTACATATTTGTATTGAGAAATAAAAACTCCATCTGATTTTTGTTTGACTTGCCATCCAAGAAAGAATGTGAGTTCACCCATTGAACTCATCTGAAACTTTCCTTTCATCAAGACTTCAAAATCTTCAAACCAAGACCTTTTTGTTGAGCCAAAGATGATATCATCAACATAAACCTGCACAAGTATGATATCCTTCTTTTCCTTTTTAATGAACAAAGTTTTATCAATCACCCCCTTTCTGTAGCCATTTGCTTCAAGAAATGAGGAGAGTGTAGCATACCAAGCTCTAGGAGCTTGATGTAAGCCATAAAGAGCTTTGATCACCTTGTAAACTTTCTTAGGATGAGCAGGATCAACAAAACCAGGAGGCTGGTGAACATACACCTCTTCTGTAATGGTGCCATATAGAAAAGCACTTTTGACATCCATTTGATACACAATGAATCCCATGTAGGATACATAGGCCAAAAATAATCTAATGGCTTCAATCCTAGCCATAGGAGCAAAGACCTCGTCATAGTCAATACCTTCCTCTTGCATGTATCCTTGAGCCACCAATCTAGCTTTGTTTCTGACCACTACTCCTCTTTCATCCTTTTTGTTTCTGAAGACCCACTTTGTGCCAATAACTTTAGCTCCATTTGGTAGATCTACAAGAACCTAAACTTTTTGCAATTTAAACTGCAGCAACTCTTCTTGCATAGCTTCAACCCAGCTCTCATCCTCCAAAGCATCAGAAACCTTCGTTGGTTCCTTTTGAGAAAGAAAACATGCAAAATAGACGATGTTGTTGATCTTTGTGATTGTTCCTTTGCAGTTTCTGAATAAAGCTGATAAGTGCATGAGCTCCTAGTTGTTGTTGTACTTGTCTTCTTGTCTGAACAGCTGACTTAGGATCACTAATGATTTGACTCTTTGGATGAGTATTGTGAATCCTAAGTGTAGGAATAGGACTCACATAAACTTCAGTTGGTAAGTTAGTGAAATCAGTGATCACACCTTCTGCATCATAAGAAGCTTTAGTAAAGAGTCCTTCATCAGGCACATCACAAATATCAGGCTCTGGTATGGCGGAGTCATCAAAATCAGCATGTGGAGAGGGAATAAGCTTTTCAGGTTCACTGCCAGTATTAACAGAGTAAATACTGGTAGCACTGTTTTCAGGTACTGCTCCCAAATGCTTTTGAGCAAGAGCATCCACTTCTTTTCTGAAAGCTGGAATATCATCTGAAGCATCTTTGGGAGAAGCCTCTTTGGCTTGTACTTCAGACTCCTTCTCCTTGACTGGTGTGGAAGGTTTCCTTGTTCCATTCGTATCTACAGAATGTTGGACTGCTGTAGGGATAATAATAAGCTCATCTGTTGCCTCTTCTTCCTCATGTGCATTGGAAGAATTTTGAGTACCTGCATTGTTAGTTTCTTCTGTGGAACCTGCAGCAGGGTTAGTTTGATTCTCCAGAGAGACAGGAACATAATTCATAGAGTTAGTTAGATAATCAATATCAAACATCCACCTATAATCTACTCCTTGCACATTAGGTTTCTCCTCAAGAAAGTCAACATGGAGATTTTCCACTAAAATTTTTGTCACCAAATTATAAACCCTATAGGATTTACTATTTAGTGAATATCCAACTAAGAAACCTTCATCAGACTTGCTGTTGGGAATTATCTACATCAGTACTAATACAAGTGAAGACAAGTTCCTACTGACGAAGAAATACACTGACAGTACTAAGTCAGTTAGTCCTGATAGTATTAGGAAGTTTGTACTGCTCATGATATTTGCAGATTAGGATAAACGTGTAATAGGATAAGTATAAAAAAGATCTTGTGTATATCCTATTAGTTTAGATTATCCATTACTTGTAAAGGACTCCTTGTGCCTATAAAACGAGATCCTAGATTAGGGTTTTCATATCTCTTCATAACACATTCATACGTATTAGCTTCAGGGTTGTAACCCTAGTGATATATTTGATCACTCGTATTATATCAATAATATTGAAGTAGTTTGTTTATTCTGTGTTCATTGTTTGCTATTACATTTACACACATCTAATCTTCTAAGTGTTAAATGATGAATTCCGCTTGCTAGTTAACATACAACCAAAGTATCACCAACACTAGGTAGAGTGTTAAACAGATCCTCACAAGTGGTATCAGAGACATGTTCTGATACTTTGAATTAGAAGATCCATAAGATAAAGTTCTTGTTTTACTTACAAGAATATGGACATGGAGACTACTCAATCATCCTCTACAACAGCAAAGCTACCCATACTCAAGCAGAATGAGTATGATCTCTGGAGGCCCAGAATTGAGCAATACTTCATGGTGCAGGATTATGCACTATGGGATATCATCAAGAATGGTGATTCATGGAAGCCATCTACATCTAAAGTTACTAATGCTGATGGTTCCAAGACAGTTCAGCAAAATACTGAACCTGTAACTAATGATGAAAGAGCTAAAAGAAGGAATGATCTCAAGGGTAAGCATCTTCTGCTTATGGCTATGCCTAATGATCAAGTTTTGAACTTCAGTACTTATGAAACAGCAAAGGCTCTCTGTGAAGCCATCGTTGAAAGATTTGGTGGGAATGAAGCCACCAAGAAGACACAGAAGACTCTACTGAGGCAAAAATATGAGAACTTCACTGCTACAAGCAATGAATCTCTTGATCATGTCTTTAGCAGGATACAGAAGATTGTGACTCAATTGGCTGTGTTAAAGGACACCATACCTCAGGAGGAACTCAACATGAAGTTTCTGAATAGTTTGTCTTCTGAATGGCAAACTTATGTGGTTGTTTATCTACATAAACCAGATCTGGAGAAGATGACTCTCAATGATCTCTACAACAACCTCAAGATTGCTGAGCCAAAGGTGAAAAAGTCAGGGAGTTCAAGCACCGCATCTGGAAACATGGCATTCTTATCATCTACAAATGATTGCAACTCAGATGATGAANGAATGGCAAACTTATGTGGTTGTTTATCTACATAAACCCGATCTGGAGAAGATGACTCTCAATGATCTCTACAACAACCTCAAGATTGCTGAGCCAAAGGTGAAAAAGTCAGGGAGTTCAAGCACCGCATCTGGAAACATGGCATTCTTATCATCTACAAATGATTGCAACTCAGATGATGAAGATGATCTCACTTATGTTTGTACAGCTAACCCTAAAGTTAGTCTTGCAAGCAAAAAAGTTAGTACAACCGGTTCACAAATTAGCTATGTTGGCTTAAGTGATGAAACTATTTATGCCTTTGTTGCTAGCAAAGCTAATGATGCCAATCTCTACAATGATGACTTGCATCAGATTCATGATGCTGATATAGAAGCAATGGATCTAAAGTGGCAGTTAGCTTTGATAAGTATAAGAGCTAAGAGGTATTTTCAAAGAAGTAGAAAGAAAATTACTCTTAACTCAGGTGATGTTGCTGGATATGATAAGTCCAAGGTGGAGTGATACAACTATGGCAAGAGAGGACATTTTTCCAGGGAATGTAGAGGTCCAAAGCAACAATACAGGGATGGTTACAAGAAGAGTAATCTAAAGGAAGTGACAGTGCAAGAGCCTTCTTCTAAGGTAATGTTAGCTATTGATGGAGCTGCTTTTGATTGGAGCTTTATAGAAACTAAAGAAACTAACCATGAAGTTGCACTGATGGCCTTCTCTGATTCTGAGGTATATGTTACTGGTTGTTCTAAATCTTGCTCTGCTTTAAAAGAATTAGAAGAACCTGAGACTAGATATGATGATCAAACTATTGAGTTTAATAAAGTTAATTATAGTTTGGCTAATCATAAAAGAGGACTAGCTGTATTAGAGGATCAGCTTGTTTTTTATAGAAAAAATGAGACTATTTTCACTGATCATATAGCTGGTTTAAGAAGAGACTTAGAAAACAAGGATGTGGTAATCAGTGTGCTTAAGGAAGATTTAGCAAAGTTAAAAGAGAAAAATGAAAATATACAGTTGAGTGTAGACACTCTTGAGTACACATCTAAAGGTGTACAAAAGATAATTGAGGCTCAATTAGTGAACAAAGCTAAATCTGGAATAGGATATAATGAAGTTGCACCTCCCCATAGAGGTATGTTTGTGCCACCAGGTATTGACTTAGCTCATACTGGTTTAGAGGAATTTAAGGACATTGAATTTCCGGGTTATGGTCCTAAGGCACAAGAAAGCACTAGTGAAACCAAGGTTGAAGAGTTGCCCAAAACTACAAATGAAACAAACTCTGTCAAGTTTGTTCCTGCAACTAGGCCTAAGGTTAAGGTAGAATTACATGAGGTTCCTAAGGTGGTCAAACAAGAAAAAGTAAAACCAGTTAGGAATAATGTTAGATATGCAGAGATGTACAGTTCACAACCTAGAGGTAATCAAAGTANGAAAGATTTGGTGGGAATGAAGCCACCAAGAAGACACAGAAGACTCTACTGAGGCAAAACTATGAGAACTTCATTGCTACAAGCAATGAATCTCTTGATCATGTCTTTAGCAGGATACAGAAGATTGTGACTCAATTGGTTGTGTTAAAGGACACCATACCTCAGGAGGAACTCAACATGAAGTTTCTGAATAGTTTGTCTTCTGAATGGCAAACTTATGTGGTTGTTTATCTACATAAACCCGATCTGGAGAAGATGACTCTCAATGATCTCTACAACAACCTCAAGATTGCTGAGCCAAAGGTGAAAAAGTCAGGGAGTTCAAGCACCGCATCTGGAAACATGGCATTCTTATCATCTACAAATGATTGCAACTCATATGATGAAGATGATCTCACTTATGTTTGTACAGCTAACCCTAAAGTTAGTCTTGCAAGCAAAAAAGTTAGTACAACTGGTTCACAAATTAGCTATGCTGGCTTAAGTGATGAAACTATTTATGCCTTTGTTGCTAGCAAAGCTAATGATGCCAATCTCTACAATGATGACTTGCATCAGATTCATGATGCTGATATAGAAGCAATGGATCTAAAGTGGCAGTTAGCTTTGATAAGTATAAGAACTAAGAGGTATTTTCAAAGAACTAGAAAGAAAATTACTCTTAACTCAGGTGATGTTGCTGGATATGATAAGTCCAAGGTGGAGTGCTACAACTGTGGCAAGAGAGGACATTTTGCCAGGGAATGTAGAGGTCCAAAGCAACAATACAGGGATGGTTACAAGAAGAGTAATCTAAAGGAAGTGACAGTGCAAGAGCCTTCTTCTAAGGCAATGTTAGCTATTGATGGAGCTGCTTTTGATTGGAGCTTTATAGAAACTGAAGAAACTAACCATGAAGTTGCACTGATGGCCTTCTCTGATTCTGAGGTATATGTTACTAGTTGTTCTAAATCTTGCTCTGCTTTAAAAGAATTAGAAGAACCTGAGGCTAGAGATGATCAAACTATTGAGTTTAATAAAGTTAATTATAGTTTGGCTAATCATAAAAGAGGACTAGCTGTATTAGAGGATCAGCTTGTTTTTTATAGAAAAAATGAGACTATTTTCACTGATCATATAGCTGGTTTAAGAAGAGACTTAGAAAACAAGGATGTGGTAATCAGTGTGCTTAAGGAAGATTTAGCAAAGTTAAAAGAGAAAAATGAAAATATACATTTGAGTGTAGACACTCTTGAGTACACATCTAAAGGTGTACAAAAGATAATTGAGGCTCAATTAGTGAACAAAGCTAAATCTGGAATAGGATATAATGAAGTTGCACCTCCCCATAGAGGTATGTTTGTGCCACCAGGTATTGACTTAGCTCATACTGGTTTAGAGGAATTTAAGGACATTGAATTTCCGGGTTATGGTCCTAAGGCACAAGAAAGCACAAGTGAAACCAAGGTTGAAGAGTTGCCCAAAACTACAAATGAAACAAACTCTGTCAAGTTTGTTCCTGCAACTAGGCCTAAGGTTAAGGTAGAATTACATGAGGTTCCTAAGGTGGTCAAACAAGAAAAAGTAAAACCAGTTAGGAATAATGTTAGATATGCAGAGATGTACAGTTCACAACCTAGAGGTAATCAAAGGAATTGGAATTATATGAAATCTCAACAACTAGGTAGTGATTTTGTTATGCAAAATAAAACTTGTTTTGTATGTGGTAGTTTTGACCACTTTGCTGCATATTGTAACAATAATTCATGGAAAAAGGTAACTTCAAGGGATACAAGGGTATTTGGGAACAAACAACCTAGAGTGAACAAATATGTTTCAAATCAAACTCACTCTAATGTTAAAATGGTACCTAGATCAGTTGTGTTGAACTCTGGCACAAGACATTTTAGTCCTGCTAGACAAAACAACACTGTGTATCCATAACCAATTGTTTCAAAAGCAAAGCCAAAGTTTTCAAATCATAAGCAAGCTCAAATAGTTAACAAGTCCTTTTTCAATAAAACAGCTAGGTATAATCAAAAATGGGTGCCTAAAGTTGAAACTGTTAAGCCAAAGTTACTACTGGTAAGCCAAAAGTTTCTACTGATAGGCAAAAGAAAGCTGTTAAGGGTAATATGGGTAATGGCATGAAAGCCACAGCACAATGGGTTTAGAGACCAATTCAAGGTGGCAAAGCATCAATGATTTTAGAGAAACATACTTTCTTTGATGAAAGAGGAAGAATCAAGTCAGTAATGGCTTGGGCTCCAAAAGTTTAGTTGCTTTTGTCATTAAGCAATGTTAGTCCAGTCTTTAATTTTGTTGTGTCAGTAACAAATTTTTAATTATAGCCGTTGGTAAAAACCGTTTTGTTACCATAATTATAGGGTTGAATATATGAGAAATTATCTTTTATATATTTACATTATTCTTTTACCAAAGATAACTTCTTTCTTAATTGATAATTCTCTCTTGCGCAAAATTCTCAAACCCTAACAGTTTTAACTCAAACTCATAATTGGCTATAATCATTCATTAATTCACTCACAACCATTCATACTTTCATTCATAATCATCTCTTATAACGGCTGTTCTCAAGTTTGCTGATCAACACAATGAAGTTGCATATATGGTAAAAATAGAGGAGAAGGATGGACCCAATTTTTGGGAAATCATTGATTATCTCAACCATTCTTACATCCATTATGCTCTCACTGTAAGTCCTACTCTCTATTCCTCACAACTCAACCAGTTTTGGCTTACTGCTAAAGCCTTAACTACTGAGGATGATGATGAGGATACACCAATACCTGCAATTAGTGCAACTGTTGACGGTGAATTATTCTATGTAACTGAGAAATTCATAAGAAGACATCTTCGATTGGATGACTCTAATGGTACAATAGATATGGCCAGCAAAGACATTTTATCTGCTATTTCAAACTTGGGGTATGATGTATCAAATGGAAAACTCACTTTTGATAAAGGTTCTTTTGCACCAAACTGGAGTCTTGTCTAGCCCAGCTAGAGAAGACACTGAGCCAATGCTCAATGATGCACTTTTTACAACTGGTGAAACAGTTAGAAGTGCTGAGGGCAGTGTTAACTTAAAGGAATTAACGGAAAAGTGTACGACATTGTCTAAGCAGGTTGCCAAGTTAGAGAAGGATCTAGCACAGACTCAGAAGCAACATGCTTAGGACAACAAAGCCTTGCTTGCTCACATTGAGTAACTGCAAGAGGAAGTGCAGCAGTTGAAGAACAAAAGGAGGGTAAACATTGTAGAATCTTCTTCAAACTCAGAGTGTGATGATTCAGGCAATGATGATGATGGTGATTCTCCCAAACAGGGGAGGAAAACAAGTTCAAAAACTGAGGGGAGGAGACTCAATTTTGAAGATGAAGAAGGAGATGCTGGTGCAGATATGGATCTGGGAGATGATAATACTGAAGAGCTTCAACAACAACAACAAGATACAGAGGAGATACTTCAAGAAGATACTGAAATCTTGGATTTGGATGCTTTCAAAGAACCTCAAGATACTGCAACAAGTCAAGTTCAAATAGGTACTGCTGCAACAACACTACCAATATAAACTATGGAAGGAACTAATAGTGTTATACAAGAAGGTACTACTGAAGAAACAAAATATGAAAACAAAAGAAAAGAAAGGAGAAAGGCAAAGCTCCAATGACAGCAGAAGAAGAATCTCTACAACATAAGAAGGTTAAACCAAGAGAGGCAGCTCAATTAGCTCTTGATGAAGAGGTTGCAAGGAAAGCTCATGAGGAAGAACATGTAAGAAAGAGAGCTAAAGATGATGTTGCAAGTTTTATGGAGGCTCAAAGACTTCAAAATGAGCAAATGGTGAACGGTCTAGCTCTGTATTATCAACCAAGTGAAGAAGAGATAGATTTCATGATCAACAATAATCCAGAAGTAAAAGCCAAAGCCATCCAACTTATTGCAGATAAGAGTCTCACAGAAGAATAAAGATCAGCACAAATTGCTGATTTCATCCTCATGAAGAATGACCAAGCTTTTGATGACATGGTGAGTTCTATTCAGAAAAGTCAAAAGAAGAAGAGGAAGCCTTCCAAAGCTCAAGTCATAGCTGGAATGAAGAAGTTCTTATGCAACCAACCAAATTTCATGATGTCTCAATTCAGAGGAATGACTTATGAAGAAATTGAAAGTCATTACTACATTTGGTTCAGAAGAACAAGGCATGACTTCATCCCCATTGATTCACAGAATGAAACTGAATTTCTCAAAAGACATGGAATTCACATGGAGTCCAAGAAAGCAAAGAAGTTAAAGACTGAAGAACCTCAAGCTGAGAAACTAACTGAAGAACAGCTTGACACTATGGTTATGATCGAAGCAGAAGACTTCTATCCAGAGCCACTTCCAATCAGACATCCTATTGTTGACTAGGAAATTCACACTGATGACTTTGCTTCTACATAGAAGATAACAAGACTGGGTGGTGAAACATCTTCTTTTATGCAGTTTGAAGACCTTATTAGAGCATTTGATAGGGATGATCTTGATACTCTATGGAAGATGGTGAATGAAAAGCATCAAGCTGGAGAGCTCCAAGATATCAAGGAGAAGGAGCTTTGGGTTCACTTACAAAGGCTTTATGAACCTGAGATGGATGTCAGATATTGGAAGTTTGAAGCTCATAACATGAACACTTTATGGAAATTCTATGACAGCTACAGTGTTCATCATTTGTCTACACAAGATGGAGTAGATGCCTTCATGCTTGCAGAAAGAGAATACCCACTCAGGGCTGGAGTTCTTCTTGTTATGCTTTCAGTAAAGCTTAGGTGTGAAGAGAGAATAGAAGAGATTAATGATCTGCTACAAAGAATCTCAGAGCAGTGTGGCAGGGAAACACAAGTCTTGAAGAGAAGGTAAAGTGTTTGGAAGAATCCCCCCATCATCAGAGATAATTCAACAAACTTAGTGATTTAGGAGAAATCATAAGTTTAGGAGAGGATTGTTGGTATTTATCTGCATCAGTACTAATACAAGTGAAGACAAGTTCCTACTGATGAAGAAATACACTGACAGTACTAAGTCAGTTAGTCCTGATAGTATTAGGAAGTTTGTACTGCTCATGATATTTGCAGTGGTTGTGTTAGTAACAAATTTTTAATTATAGCCGTTGGTAAAAACCGTTTTGTTACCATAATTATAGGGTTGAATATATGAGAAATTATCTTTTATATATTTACATTATTCTTTTACCAAAGATAACTTGTTTCTTAATTGATAATTCTCTCTTGTGCAAAATTCTCAAACCCTAACAGTTTTAACTCAAACTCATAATTGGCTATAATCATTCATTAATTCACTCATAACCATTCATAATCATCTCTTATAATGGCTGTTCTCAAGTTTGCTGATCAACACAATGAAGTTGCATATATGGTAAAAATAGAGGAGAAGGATGGACCCAATTTTTGGGAAATCATTGATTATCTCAACCATTCTTACATCCATTATGCTCTCACTGTAAGTCCTACTCTCTATTCCTCACACCTCAACCAGTTTTGGCTTACTGCTAAAGCCTTAACTATTGAGGATGATGATGAGGATACACCAATACCTGCAATTAGTGCAACTGTTGACGGTGAATTATTCTATGTAACTGAGAAATCCATAAGAAGACATCTTCGATTGGATGACTCTAATGGTACAATAGATATGGCCAGCAAAGACATTTTATCTGCTATTTCAAACTTGGGGTATGATGTATCAAATGGAAAACTCACTTTTGATAAAGTTTCTTTTGCACCAAACTGGAGTCTTGTCTAGCCCAGCTAGAGAAGACACAATATGGAGTAGATGCATTCATGCTTGCAGAAAGAGAATACCCACTCAGGGCTGGAGTTCTTCTTGTTATGCTTTCAGTAAAGCTTAGGTGTGAAGAGAGAATAGAAGAGATTAATGATCTGCTACAAAGAATCTCAGAGCAGTGTGGCAGGGAAACACAAGTCTTGAAGAGAAGGTAAATTGTTTGGAAGAATCCCCCCATCATCAGAGATAATTCAATAAACTTAGTGATTTAGGAGAAATCATAAGTTTAGGAGAGGATTGTTGGTAATTATCTGCATCAGTACTAATACAAGTGAAGACAAGTTCCTACTGATGAAGAAATACACTGACAGTACTAAGTCAGTTAGTCCTGATAGTATTAGGAAGTTTGTACTGCTCATGATATTTGCATATTAGGATAAACGTGTGTTAGGAATTATTGGTTTCTGCTGAAGAATTATGCTGATAGGTTGCTGCTGATGCCTTTACTGGTTTCTGCTGATATAGTGGTTTCTGCTGATATCGATTTCCTGCTGATATAGTTCATCCGTAGAAATATGTTAGACGGATATGTTTAGTTTATTTTAGGACAAGATATAGAATATCTTTTATAGTTTTACTTTATACGTTTCTTGTATGAAAAGTTTAGGGTTCCTTGTAGTATAAAAGGAACTCAATGTTATGAATGATGTACGAGTTACAAAACAATCTTTAGTGATAAATAAAGATCCATAGAGGATCAGAGCGTTATTAGTTATTTGTGTTTCTATTACTTGTGTTTATATTCCGCATAGACATAAGTTTATACAGAGATTCTCTATATAGTGTGCTTTTGATTACATTAGTGTACTATCGATCCATTGGCTCAAAGATCTATCAAGGAGTAGATCCCACAAGTGGTATCAGAGCCATTGGAGAGTCTCTGTAAACAAAGAACAACTTTTCTTCAACACTCTTTCACCCTAATACAATGTCAGCTGCATCATCAGATGACACAGAGGTCACTCAATCAAACAACACTCAGACACAACCAATTCAGCAGGTTACTCTTACCAGCAGCAATGCAAAGTTCCCTTATCTCAAGAAGGATGAATATGAGATCTGGGCAATGAAGATGCAAAATTGGATCACCAACAGTGATTTTAATCTCTGGAGTGTGATCCAGAATGGCAATAGTAAGAAGAAGACCGGAAAAGACCCTGATGGTAATATTATCATTCTTCCTCCTACTACTGCTGATGAAGTTATTGCTTTCCAAAGAGAGAACAAGGCAAGAACTATCTTGCTTCAAGCTGTCCCAAATGATCATGTAGGAGATTTTCACTATCTTGATGATGCCAAGGATATCTGGATGGCTGTTAAAGCAAGGTTTGGAGGCAATGATGAGTCCAAGAGAATGAAAAAGTCCATGCTCAAGCAGGAGTTTCAAGAATTCAAGATCTCAGAGGAGAAAGGCATACACAAGGGGTATGACAGATTTTAGAAGATCTTGAGTCAGTTGAATCAGTTGAAAGCCAAGCCTGACAATGAGGATTGTAATTCCAAGTTTTAAGAGCCTTACCTCATTCTTGGTCTCAAGTCAGCATCACACTTAAAGCCAAAGGTAGCCTTGAGTACCTCTCCTTTGATGATCTATACAACAAGCTCAGATCTCTTGAGCTTGATATCAAGGGGCACTCTACCTATTCATCAACTCCTACAAACTCAGCATTTGTAAGCACTACTTCCAACAGGGTGACACATGCTGCAAGTCCAAGTTCTTCATCAACATCATCTTCCTACACCTCTACTGGACCAAAGAATCATCCACAATCTAGTAGTGTGTTAGAGGATGTGCTTCACTCTTTCGTTGCTGACTATGAACCACAGCAGCAACTGGCTTTTGAAGATTTGGAGCAATTAGATAAATTAGACTTAGAGGAGATGAATTTGAAGTGGCAATTGGCTATGCTTTCTGTCAACATAAAAAGGTTTGAGAAGAAGGCTGGGAGAAAGCTCAACCTCAGAGGCAGGGATCCAGCCAGGTTTGACAAGAAGAAAGTTAAGTGTTACTCATGTGGTCAAATGGGTCACTTTTCAAGAGAGTGCACTGAGAGGAAGGCTGATGATAAGACAAGATACTATGCTTTCAAGCTGAAATAAGTGGAGTCTGGACCATCCGAAGCGTTGGTATCTGTGGATTCTTGTGTTGACTGGAAGGATCATGAGTCTGATAATGTGGAAATCAGTGCTTCTCAGCTCTACTCAATGCTGGCAGGTTGTGAATCAGAAGATGAGACTGAAGAATTTGCCTTTTGGGCATCTCATCTCAGGTACAAAATTGTATTTTTGGTTATGATAGAAAATATGCTGAACTTAAAAAATCTTATGATGAAATAGAACCACAATATAAAGAATGCTATATTCAGGTCCAAGCCTATAAAGGTGCAGTTACAACAATAGAACAGCAAAAGGTTTGGTTGCAAAAGAATCAATTAGCTTATGAAGAGAAAATTAGGGTGTTAGAAAGAGACTTAGAGAATACTAAAAATTTGTTGAAGTTTTCTGAAAAAGAAAAAGCAAAAGTAGATTTAGAAAAACAAGAATTGTAGGTTAAGTTTGATAATGAAGTAGCAGGTTGTATGAAGTGGCAAGAGGGAGCTAAACATCTTGAGAAGTTAATTAATAGTTCTCAGTCCATGAGGTCTAAATGAGCTTTAAGGTTTGGAGATTACATAGGGCCAGATGAAATTTATGACCCTAATGAACCTAGTACATTAGACCCTGAACCTCCTTTGCAATTTCAAACACCTGTTATGTTTGTTAAAGAGGGAGAAATGCACACTGTTTCTCCCACCATTATAGGAACCTTTATGCCAACCTCACCACACCTGGACTTAGTTGAATCACAAATGGAAACTGGCAATAAGTCTACTGACTTACCTGACTCTAGCAAAGAATCTAATGACTTTGTATCTTGTTCTTTCAGTGACATGACATCAAAGATCCAATACCAATAGCTTTGCCAGTTGTGATTCAAGTGACAAGTCTGACTCACCCAAGCCCTTACCCAAGTCTTCTTGCAAGTCTGTTGACTTCTCCCCAAGAGTTGCTGCTGATGAATCTACTTCAAAGACAGCTTCTCTTGAAGACTTATCTTTTAATTCTATGAAGAACAATTCTTTTAAGTTTGTGAAAAACAATTCAGTTTCTAGTTTTGGTTTGAATAATTTTGTTTGTAATAAGACATCTCATGTTATGAACAAATCTTCTAGAAAGAAGACCTGTTTTGTTTGTGGTAGTAAATTTCATTTTATTAAGGATTGTGATTTTCATAAGAAAAGAATGGGTGTTTGTGCTGACCATCAGAGACCTAGACCAATGTGGAATAATGTTAATGCAATTCCCTCATTTGTTCCATAAGCAACACATAACACCAGCAGATCCAATTCTGCTGACAAATCAGTTTCTGCTGATAAGTCAATTCCTGCTGATAGGCCAGTTTCTGCTGGTAGGCCTTTTTCAGCTAGCTGGAAAAGACATGTTGCTAGACCATTTTTAAGACCCACTAGTCCTTACTATCATAATGGTTTTTGGCCTGGTTTTTGTGACCCAATGTACATGGGGGGGCATACGGGGATACTGCTGTTAAGCCCTCAGCAGGTTGTTCTTGGAGACAATATAGACCATCTGCAAAAAGGGGATCCAAGAACAATGGTGGATCTCATTCATCTACATGGCTTCACACTAATGATCCACAAGGCAGGCTCAAGTCATTTATGACTTGAGTCTCTCTATGATACTAATGTTGTTGTATATTTTGTTGTTGTAGGATCATCCTCTCAAGAGTAGAGATGTAGGTATTGTAGATGGTGGTTGTTCAAGAAGCATGTCTGGGAACAAAGATAGGCTGCATGACTTTGTGCCCATTCATGGTGGCACAGTGACATTTGAGGGAGGAGATGGAAGGATCACAGGGAAAGGAACCATAGGACTTCCAAACTGGACTTTGAAAATGTCTACTATGTGAAGGAGCAACAAAACTTCAATTTGTTCTCAGTTTCTCAAATCTGTGACAAAAAGAATAATGTTCTATTCACTGACAAGGACTGTCTTGTGCTTTCAAAAGAATTCCAGTTACCTGATGACAGTTAGGTATTGCTAAGAGTTCTTAGAAGTCAAAATCTCTACACATTCAACTTGAATGATGTCCAGCCTGAAGGTGATCTAGCATGTTTGGTGGCAAAAGCGTCCTTGATGAGTCTACAAAATGGCACAGAAGGATGGCACATGTGAACTTCAAAACCATCAACAAGCTAGCTAAACATGGATTAGTCCATGGGCTTCCTTCAAAGTCTTCACAAATGAACACAACTGTGTTGCCTGCAACAAAGGAAAGCAATACAAAGCATCATACAAAGCCATTACTACAGTAAGCACTATTAAAGAACCTCTTTAGTTGCTTCATATGGATCTCTTTGGTCCAACTTCCATCAGAAGTATTGACCACAAGTACTTCTGCCTGGTGATCACTGATGACTATAGCAGGTTTTGTTGGGTATTCTCTTTGGGAACTAAGGATGAAACTTTTCAAACTTTTAAAGAATTTATTGCCCTTGTTGAAAACCAGCTAAACAAAAAGGTTAAAAGTATAAGGTGTGATAATGGGACAGAGCTTAAAAATGCCAAATTAATTGAACTCTGTGGGTCTAAAGGGATAAAAAGGGACTATAGTAATGCCAGGACCCCACAACAAAATGGGGTTGCTGAAAGGAAGAATAAAACCCTTATAGAGGCAGCAAGAACTATGCTTGCTGACTCAAAATTACCCACTATGTTTTGGACTGAAGCAGTAAGCACTGCTTGCTATGTTTTGAATAGGGTAATGATCACTAGACCTCATAACAAGACACCTTATGAACTGCTGACTGGGAAAATACCTACCATTAGTTACTTTAAGCCTTTGGATGTCATGTCACTATTTTGAATACTAGTAATCACTTAGGAAAGTTTGAAGGTAAAGCTGATGAGGGGTATGTTGTAAGCTATTCAGCTCACAGTAAAGCCTATAGGGTGTATAATTTGTCTGCCAAAAGGATAGAAGAACATTGAACCTAAGATTTCTTGAAGAAAACCTAATGTTCAGGGTGGAGGTCATGATTAGTATTTTGACCTTGACTATTTGACTGATTATTTAGGTTATACTAGGTTCAAATCTAATCCTTCTGCAGGTACACCAGAGCCTCAAACTAACACTGCGGATACCCTGGATGATGACTCTGACTCTGACTCAGAGTGTGATGAACAAACCACTGTTGTTCCTTCTTTCCCTACTAACACTGCAGGTTCCCCTGTCAAAGATACTTCTGGTATGAATGGAGTAGAATTAGTTTTTGCTGAAGATCTTGCTAGACTTCAACAGCAAGAACATGAAGCCAAGGAAGCAGCTGAGACACTTGGTTTGGAGTTTACAAAGGATAATGAGGCACTCTTAAGAAAGCAGCTAATGAAGCCCATAGGAACATGAGCTCTGATGTTTCTGCTGATGCTGTTTCTGCTATCAAGACCAATCCTGCTGATGGTGTTTCTACTGATCTTCCTGGTTCTGCTGCTCCTACCACTGTTCCAATGGGTACATCACTTAGCTTTGATGAACCATTTACACGATTTCCAAGCCCCTCAGGTCTTGGTAATCATCAACAAAGTCCTGGCATCTTCAACTCTTCCTCATTTGATGATGATTTTGTCCCTACTCTAAACAATCTTGCATCTGATGTTGAAGTCAACCCCATTGCTACTAAGAGGATAAACACTATTCATCCTCAATCCCAGATTATTGGAGATCCCAATTCCATGGTTCAAACTAGGAGTAGAGTGAAAAAGACTAAGTTTGGAGAATGTGCCTTTCTCACCTATGTCACTAGTCAGCAAAGGAACAATCATACAGATTTTCAACATTGTCTGTTTGCTTGTTTCCTCTCTCAAGTTGAACCAACCAGTATTGCACAAGCACTTGGAGATCCTAGTTGGGTAGAAGCCATGCAGGAAGAAATGCAACAATTCAAGAATCAAGATGTTTGGGGTACTTGTGGATCTTCCTGAAGGAAAGTTTGCTATTGGAACTAAATGGATTCTAAAGAACAAAAGGGATGCTAGGGGTATTGTGGTTAGAAACAAGGCAAGATTGGTTGCTCAAGGCTTTAGAAAAGAAGAAGGAATTGATTATGATGAAGTCTTTGNCATACAGATTTTCAACATTGTCTGTTTGCTTGTTTCCTCTCTCAAGTTGAACCAACCAGTATTGCACAAGCACTTGGAGATCCTAGTTGGGTAGAAGCCATGCAGGAAGAAATGCAACAATTCAAGAATCAAGATGTTTGGGGTACTTGTGGATCTTCCTGAAGGAAAGTTTGCTATTGGAACTAAATGGATTCTAAAGAACAAAAGGGATGCTAGGGGTATTGTGGTTAGAAACAAGGCAAGATTGTTTGCTCAAGGCTTTAGACAAGAAGAAGGAATTGATTATGATGAAGTCTTTGCACCTTTGGCAAGAGTTGAGGCAATTAGGCTATTTTTGGCATTTGCCTCCTATATGGGTTTTGTGGTCTATTAAATGGATGTGAAAAGTGCTTTCCTCTATGGCAAGATTGATGAGGAAGTCTATGTCACTCAACCTAAAGGATTTGAAGATCCTCATAATCCAAAGAAGGTGTACAAGGTTGTGAAAGCTTTATATGGACTTCATCAAGCACCCAGAGCATGGTATGCAAGATTGTCAACCTTCCTTTTGGAGCATGGTTATAGAAGAGGAGCAATTGATAAAACACTCTTCATTAAAAAGAATTCCAGAGATATCATTCTTGTTGAAGTTTATGTAGATGATATCATCTTTGGTTCCACAAAGGAAGCTTGGTGCAGAGAATTTGAAACTTTAATGAAGAGTGAGTTTCAAATGAGTGCTATGGGGGAGCTTACCTTCTTCTTGGGGTTACAAGTGAAGCAAAATCCTGAAGGGATTTTTATTCACCAGGAAAAGTATATGCAAGATATTCTCAGGAAATTTGATTTTGAGAATCTAAGGACTGCAACAACACCTTATGAATCTCCAAAGCCTAAGAATCAAAATGAACCAGATGAAGCTGTGAATGTTCACTTATATAGATCTATGATTGGTTCACTCATGTACTTAATAGCTTCAAGGCCTGATAATACTTTTGCAGTCAGTGCTTGTTCTAGACATCAAGTCACTCCATTGACTTCCCACCTAAATGCAGTTAAGAAGATCTTTAAGTATCTAAAAGGCCAACCCAAGTTAGGTCTTTGGTACCCAAGAGAGTCTCCATTTGTCTTGGTAGAAGGTTAATTTCTTGGCAATGCAAGAAGCAAACCATAGTGGCTACCTCATCTACTGAAGCAGAGTATGTTGCTGCTGCTAATTGTTGTGGACAGGTACTTTGGATACAAAATCAACTGCTTGACTATGGGTTCAACTTCATGAACACCAAAATCTATATTGATAACCAAAGTACAAGCAGCATATTTAAAAATCCAGTATTTCATCAAAGAACTAAGCACATTGAAATTAGGCACCACTTTATCAGAGATGCAAATGAGAAACACTTAATACATGTGCTTAAAATCCATACAGATGATAATGTGGCTGATTTGTTAACAAAGGCTTTTGATGGACCTAGGTTTAATCACTTAGTTGTCCACATTAGGATGGTTAACCCTTGATTGCTCTGTTTGAGGGGAGGCTTATTGTTGTATTCTTTGTATTCTAATAATTTTTGCAGCTATTGGATTATCATTTCTGCTGGTAGACACTCATTCTGCTGATTGCTTAGTGTTTCTGCTGACAGTACATGTTTCTTTCATATCTATTGCTGTTGGATGGTATCTTTTACATATGTTGTATATTTTTGTTTACACTAACTATTACTTGTTTTAGTTTGTCTTGTGTGTTTTGTTTTGTGTGATTGTTTTGCAGACATTTGTTTTTGCTGATGGAACTCGGATACCTCTGTTTCTGTTGATGACATTGGGACACATCAGTATAATAAACCTAAAGGAATTGCAATTTTATTAATCATCATTATAAGGATAGAGAAAAAGAGAGATCATCAAAACAAAAAAACTAATCTACACCTATACAACCACCCACAAGACACCTAACCAGCCACTACTCCCCTAATCCATTTTCCCCTTTCCCTTGACATCCGGCATCTTCCTATGCACACCCCTTGCCTGCATCTTCTTATCCCACAATCTTGGACAGGCAAGTGCTAACACTACCTTCAGTGGCCCTTGACGTTTTTGGGATTCTTGAGGATTCTCGGGAACTGGGATCCTACTCATCCCAGCCACAACCCTCCCAAATTCACTTGTGAGGAACCCTGAAAGAGGAGATGGCTCTCCTTGTGGCTGAGAAGGCCCTTCTTCAGCAGGGGACTCAGAGTCTGGTGGCAAGGATGGAAAGTATTGGCCAAGTGGTACATTGGGGTTATACTGAGTCATTTGATCCTGAGGTGGGAAGAAGGACAACCAATCTGGTTCATTGGTGATGTTTCTATCATGTCTCTTCTTCCGTGCTTGCTCCTTGGTCCTCTACCCTTTTCGTGGTTTGAAAGGTCTGGGTGGTGGGACATTGGGCAGTTCAGAGGATTCCGAGGAAGAATCGGATGAAATTTCCACAATGTTTGGATTATGGTTCATGATTATTGCTGATTGGGGAGGATTTGGTGTATAATTGGGGATTAGCAAAGGTTTGATATGGGTTATTTGTGATTTGAGGCCATTTTTATAGCCTGGTCAAACTTCAATTAGAAGTTAATGCAAGTAAATGCGAGGCTGTTGGAAAGTAAAATTGAAGATATTAACTGTCGAAGAGTTGACTATAAGAAGATATTTTACAGTGAAGTCGTTTCTATTGATGGGTTAGTATATTTTTAAGGGGAGCTTTTTGTTCAAAAATACGTAACCATCTACATGCATCACTTGAGGGGAAGCGATTACGAGATGCACACGCCCCCTATTGGATGATTACAAAAAGGGGAAGAAGAGTTATGATGTGCAGCTTATTATTTGTGATGACATGTTTTAGCATTGTTTATTTATGCAGATTGTTTTGTAATATCAAATAGGGGAAGATTGTTGGGAATTGCGGATTTGAAGATTACAAAATAAACAACTAGAAGTGAAGAAAGAAGAAACAATGAGGGCCTATTATGTAATAGTTAGCTTTCATAGGAAGCTAGGGTTTGTAACCTCCCTCTATTATATAAAGAGGGTAGGCGTCTAGGTTACAAAATCATCAATTCAATAGAGAACTCTTCCAATGAGAGTCTAGACACACGATCCAAAGCGTGTGTATATTAGTAGTTAGTAGTTTATTTATATTTCAATAAAGAAAACCTTGAAGTAACTTTGATTCTTATGTTCTTATTCCGCTATGCAAATCATTGTTACTATATCCTAGATGGGCTTGATCTTGATTCTACAACGTGTAATAGGATAAGTATAGAAAAGATCTTGTATATATACTATTAGTTTAGATTATCCATTACTTGTAAAGGACTCCTTGTGCCTATAAAACGAGATCCTAGATTAGGGTTTTCATATCTCTTCATAACACATTCATACGTATTAGCTTCAAGGTTGTAACCCTAGTGATATACTTGATCACTCGTATTATATCAATAATATTGAAGCAGTTTGTTTATTCTGTGTTCATTGTTTGCTATTACATTTACACACATCTAATCTTCTAAGTGTTAATTGGTGAATTCCGCTTGCTAGTTAACATACAACCAAAGTATCACCAACACTAGGTAGAGTGTTAAACAATCCTCACACTTGCCATCAAACTTCCCAAGCATACTAAGAGTATCTAGAATTGTAACATGGCACCCAAATGGTCTTATGTAGCTAATAATTAGTTTTTGGCCAAATAAAAGCTCATATGGAGTCTTGTTCTGAGGTTTAGTCACCCTTACCCTGTTAAAAATATAGCAAGCAGTATTAACTGCTTCAGCCCAAAAAGGTGTTGGTAAAAGTGAATCTGCAATCATAGTCCTAGTAGCCTCAATCAGGGTCCTGTTCATTCTCTCAGCGACTCCATTTTGTTGTGGAGTTCTAGCATTGCTATACTCTTGTTTTATGCCTTTGTTTCCACAGAATTCAAGCATACTTCTATTTTTAAATTCAGTCCCATTATCTGATCTAATAATCTTACCTTATGATCAAACTGGTTTTCAATCTTTCTAATGAAAGTTTGAATAATGCCAGGAGTTTCATCCTTAGAAGACAAAAAGAGTACCCAACAAAACCTTGTACAATCATCAGTGACAACAAGACAGTATTGAGCATGATTAATGTTTTTAACATAAGTAGGCCCAAATAGATCCATATGTAAAGTGTGTAAAGGTTCAATAATGGATCTTTCTGATTTGGCCTTACAAGAGGCCCTATGTTGTTTACCCTTATGGCAAGTCACACATGTATGGTCATTTTTGAAAACCTTTGAAGGTAGACCTCTCACAAGGTTTCCCTTCACAAGTTTGTTAAGGTTTTTGAAGTTTATATGACCCACTCTACTGTGCCACAATTTAGATTCATCTAGTGTGGCTTTTGCAAGCAAACAGGCAAAACCTTTTGCAGGTGCAGGTGTCTTCATATCAAAACTATACATATTATGTTGTCTAGAGACTTTTAGGAGTATCTGACTTTCATCAGGCATCTTAAAGTCAGAAGTCAACACAAAACATTTAGTTTCAGTAAAAAGAACCTTATGCTGCTTATCACAAATTTGTGATATTGAGAAAAGATTAAATTGCCCAAGTTCTTTCACAAAAGACACATTATAAAATTCTAAATTGCCCACTACTATTCTACCTTTACCAGTAATGTAGCCTTTGCTACCTCCAAAGGTAACAGAACCTCCTTTGAATTCTTCAAAGTCTTCTATGTTGTAGATCCCAATTCGTAGACGGTTGTTGTAATATGGATCTTTAACCTTTAACTTATAAAGGGTTTAGCAACTTCAGATAAATCCTAAGCTACTAAGTGGAATTCTACCTGTAACTTTAATGAGTATGCGGAATCTACTCAGTAAGGCTAAGAAGAACACAAACAATAAGAATAGCAAAACACAATAATAATATCAAACCAAGCCTCAATATTATTAATACGATCACTCTTAATAGTGATAGGGTTTT